>JAMLFT010004522.1:0-19383 GCA_026544285.1 Pachyrhizus erosus | reverse complement strand
ATTGATATGACATGTTGATATAATTGTACTTTTTATGCTTAACTTTTTAATTTTTGAATAAATTTTACTCCCAACTTTTACAGATGAAACAAATTTTAAAAGTTATAAAATTTGTAAGTTTTTTAAAGTTTGGGATAAAATGTGTTAACTTAATTTATTAAAGATAAAATTTTCTAAAAAATAAAAAGTTGAAAAAAAAATTCAATTAAACCTTCAAATTATTGTCATTAAGTATCCATTTAAGATTTTTAAATTTGAGTATCAACTATATTTGAGTAAGAAAATTTGTTTGTAGTTTGGCTTTTAACTTGAGAAAAGACAAAAATAATTATTGAAACTAGTAACATATTTGAAATATCTATTGAATTAATTTTAAAATTTAATTAATTAGAATGAGAATGGAGAAATTAAAAATAGTTTGGTTTCATTTGTTTACTTAATTAACATAAAAAGTTAGTTTAAAGAAAAAAGAAATAGAACAAAAATAATTATAGTATTTAGATTGATTAAAATATTAATTTAACTAAAAAAGATAAATCATATTCTATGAATGAATCATTTTATAAGATATACTCTACGGAAGAAACATTTCATAAAAAATAAGAGTCATATAGAATATAAGAATTTTTGTTACAGTAATTATTAAGATTTTATTTTTTTATTAGATCATACAAAATTATTTAAAAATATTTTTCTATTATAATACATTAAATTAAAAAAATTAAAATAACTCTTTCACTTTCTGTTTTAACAAACATTTATGATAATTTGTGTTTAATGATGAACAACAAAATTAGAACTATCCCAAAGGTTGATAATTTTTTTCCCTCTTCCATTTTATTCGACCATAGCTAAGTCTAACAAAAGAATCCATAATAGAACCTGCAAAGCCTCTGATAAGTCTAACATCTCCTCCAGTGTTCAGATCCATGACGTTTGGGGAGTTGTGGGGTAACTTTTTGATCAAAGGCTCACAATTTGAAGAAGAATTGCACATAATAAACTTCGAAAAGACAATGGCACAGAAATGAAACTATTGCTGACATATTTTCATACGGCTATACAAATTTGTATTGTACTTGAAAGAATGAAGTTTATGCAATATCCAAGTTTATGAACTATTATGCAGTGAACATATTACATACACTTCAATGGCTTGTGGCCAAATTGTATTTGCAGTCTTTCGCACTCTGAAAGATTGAGGAGTTCTTCTGGAAATTAAGCCAAAATTCTCAATGTCTTCTGTCATGGTTGATGACCTCGTTTAGTAAGAATGTGAAATCAACTCTGTAAGGGATTGGATTGCGTGAATACAAATTCTCCAATTCTTAAAAAGTCAAAAGTTTCATACTACAAATTCTCATTTCCCTTCCATGTTGCTTCATTACGCACTTGCGTGATAATTGAGGAAAGTTAGAAAATTAAAATGTACACCCTTTTCTTTTGGCTATAATAAGCTGGCCATTTGTTGTGTTATAATTATAAGGCGATGCAAAACTGATATAAAATAATAAGAAAACTGATAGTGGTATTTTTTTTAACACTTTGTTTCTAATATTTTTTATAATTAACTAAAATTTATTAAAAATTATTAATTTTAGTAAGTTTTAATTTTTATTTAAAAGTAAAATTTATTAAAATTGAATTTTTTTAATAAATTTCAATAAAAAAAATATTAAAAAGAAAGTGTCACAAACATCCTTCGAATGTTAGAAATAAAGAATAGAGAAATCTTACAAATCTCCTTCTCAGTATTTTCGGACATTCCTGCGGTTCTCGAATACTAAAATATCAGGGTGGAGTTAGTCTCTGCCTTGGAGAAAAAGAAAATGACGTTCGCACCTTCTTTGCTCAAAAAGAAAAGAAATATAAATGGCGAAACGTCTAACTTCCATTGGATCTGGTATTGCCAATGATTGCATCATTAAGCATATGAAGAGTGCAGGAAAGCTTCCTCTTCCTATTATTCTGTTTTGATTGAATTAGTTAGTTTGTTTCTCTAATAAGATTGACAGCATAAAATTGACAATAAAGCTTTTGTATACTATTGTCTTCTATATCATTACAGCTTTGTAGGCATCTGATTTACTGCATTACTTCCAAATTTGTTACAAAAACAAGATTATTACAACTACAATGACAGCTTGGGGTAAAATCAAAATACTAGAAACAGGGATCACAACAAAGGCTACAAGTATTTCAATTCAACTTGATCATCTTAAAAGCTCACTGTGACTGTTTTGACTCAAAACACTAACCTTAATTTCAGCTGACCTAATCACTTACATTTCTTGGGTATCATTGTCTACCGTACTGTGTTATGTACCTGTTTCAGTAGCAGGGGAGTAATCTTCCACTGAAATTCACATTAAGCCGCTTTACTGCGACTATATCATAAACATCGTTTTGTTGGAGACGATCGACATATACTTAACTTTTTTTTCCCTTTCCAATTAATCTTATTTTATCAAAATTGTCGGTTGATTGATTTCCCAAGCTTACTGTTGGATACTGTCTCTGTCTCTGAGATGAACTTACACGGCTGAAGCTCAAACAATTGAGAAACATTGTTCCAATTTGTGAGTTGTGGCACTTACTTCCTTCCGTATTTACTCCTCTTCAATCTTCATAGCTGTGGATTCTTTCTAGCAGTTCCCTCTATCCTTTCTATCATTATAATCATTTAGTCACACTTTCTTTAACTTGTCTACTTTAATACTTTTGCCTTCTGCGATGGGGAGATAGTACCGCTCCAGACAATCCAATTTGTGATAATAAGGCTTGTCTCAAACATAATGATGCTTCTGTTTTCCTTTTTAAAAAGGCTCGTTTATCATGCGTATACGCAAGTTTCTGCTGTTTTACTATTTATTATCATTTTTGTTTAAGACATATAATTTGACCCTTTTATACTAATTTCAAAATTCACCTAACTAAATTTTCTTATAATTTTATATTACACTATATAAATTTAGCATTTTAGAGTTCACAACTTAGTGTTAGCCAAATAATCCAATTAGTAGCATTGGTTAGATTGATGCAAACTCGTAGCAATCAATGAAATTGAAATCATATTTTTTTTGTTTTCATAATTGTATGTTTCGTTGAGTTGGCCAACATTTTTTTAATGTTCTGTTTATATTAGAAATAAAATAAAGAAAGAAGATATATAAATAAATAAATAAATAAATAAAGAAAATGAATGAAAAAATGTGTTGTTTGAATGAAAAGAAACTAACTATTGCCTCTCCTTCCTTCAAGCTTATTATGGTTAAAATTCCCATTTTTTAGTATATTCTATGATCAAAATGTTAAAAATTGAGGTCAAATTGTATAATTGAAAAGAAAAGGAGTGTCCTTTAATCACTCGGTTGAATTTTATAGTAAGTTGCACTTTGAGTCAAGTTTGTGCCATCTTAATTTCAATTTGTTACATAGTGGTGGTCCAGTCATCCCCTTCACTCTGTTCATGAATTATGATAACATTTGCTACTGAGAATACATAGTTATCGGTGAGAAGGAATTATTATCACACCACTTGTGTGCCAAGAAAGAGAAGGAAACAACAGATAGATGGCTGGCTGGCTGGTCAGGTTCTGTGACAAGTGACTAAACAACTACATTGGGGTCACATGCCTAATGTGTAGTACATCTCTAGAATGCAAAGTGGGAAGTGTATGAAAATAAACAGTGCCACAGATATCTGTAAGCATTCATGGAGTTTGGAAGAGAGTCAAAATGATGAGATTAAACTTTGCAGTAATGAAAATTATTCTATGAACAAAGTAATAAAATATATCACCCGGAAGAACGAAATTAGGAAACAAAAAAGGAAGAGAATTAGACGGAAAGTTCATTTTATGTTATGAACTACTTAAAAAATCTGGACAGAACAGAAATTCCCTGAAGAAGACAGATATCCTATGAAGAATTAATGAAATGAATGCAGAAACATTTCCGTACGGTTTGAATCTTCACTCTAGGGTTGTAGCATTGATGGAATAAACTGAGGTTTGAATCTTCAATAGATGACAAAGCACATTATGCACACCATGTCTCTTTTTCACGTCCATCAATGAGATGAGTACAATTCCACCAATTGTTTTTAAGAGGCAAAACAAATATTTTTAAAAGAAATAAGCAATTGGTTGGACCACAAGGTGTGGCTACCAAGCCAAATCAGTACAAAAAGTTGCTACTGTCCAGCATAATAGGTATATAAGCACAACTTACCCTCCCTGCCAGCAAGAGAATCTAGTTCCTGACTGCATAATAGTATTGTGCTTTCATAGTTGGCTGCATGATTTTAACACCAGAAGGAAGTATCACCAATGATGTTAGCTCCCCAGTACAAGTGTTGATCATTCCAAGAGCTGTGAAACTCTCCCACGCCCCCCGCCCCCGGTATGCCTTTGGTGCAACTAGATATTAAGATCTTGTAAAACTCGAATAATTCCACCAATTGGTCCATTCTTTTACAGAAGCACACTTGATCAAAATATCATAGCAAATCCAAATATTGAGTTGATAGCCCTTATCAAACAATTTCAATGACAATAAATTATTAAAATCAATCTACAAGAAATATTTAACTTGGCAATTAGAAGATAGTGAAAAGAGCATTGACACAAACCCATGATAATTGAAGGCTTAGGGTATCAATATTATTCTTGAAGTTGCATTGGAGGCTTGGGATGTTCCAACATTACCATGTCTTTGTCCATTTAAACATTTATCAATTTTACCATTTAAAAGTACTACTTGGTTCAGGTGTGTAGTGACCTTTACTATCGATAGCACAGATTTTCTATACTAGTGTTCTATACCAGTGCCTAGTTATAAAGTGAGGGTGTCTGGAAGAGGAAGAGCAACAATTATAGCTTGAAGCAAGGGATTCTATCATTACTGGTCTGTTGGCATCCAATTTCCTGCATTCCTTTCAAATTTATACCATTATTACAATGACAGCGTCTGGTAAAATAAAAAATGCTAGAAACATGGATCACAACAAAAGCTACAAGTGTCACAATCAATTTTAGTATACTATGACTGAAAACACTAACCATAATTTCATCTGACCTAATCACCTACACTTCTTCAGTTTCACAGTCTTCAGTGTTAGATTACAGTTTCACACTCTCAGGGGAATAATGGTTTTGCACAATAATGTATAATGACCATTGGTGTTTGTGATATCTGCTTGTTCCTGTAAGGACAGAGCATGCTCAAGTTGGACCTCTACTTCACCCATTGTTGGTCGCTCATCTGGCTTGTACTCCAAGCATCTAACCATGATATCTGTAAAGACTTGCCAACACTCTGGTGCAATATTTGCTTTGATATTTGGATCAATATTCTCCTCAATAGGCTTCTCCAGAAGTTCCGTATCTGTTGGGAAGATAAAATAATTCAATCCACACACATCTGATAGTAGAACCAAACCAAATGAGAAAACATCCCATTTATCTGTGATGGTACCATCGATGACATACTCCAAAGGCATGTAGCCAAGAATAGCTATAAGAGAAAGTATTACTGTATTAGCTTGGTTAACTGACAAAAATTTATCCTAGTAAGCTCTTAAAACAAAAAAAGTTACCCATAATAGGATCTGCATCAATTTGCTTGGGCTTTGAATTAAATTGTGGTCCCTGTACGCTAAGGCCAAAACCTGCGAGTTTTGGCTCCATATTCTCATCCAAAAGAATGGTGCTGGATCGGAGGATACAGTGAAAGATGGAGCGCTTGGCACCAGTGTGAAGGTAGTGTAGTCCACGCGCTACTCCTATGCAAATCTCTATCCTTTTTTTCCACGACAATTTCCCATCTAGTAGATGTCGATCTAGAGATCCGTTGGACATGTACTCGTACACAATAATCTTCTCTTTTTTGTGGTTGCAGAATCCTATAAGAGAAACACAATTAGGGTGGTGAAGCTGGCAGAGCAACTCAATTTCTTTCTTGAACAGTGCACAATATTCCACATTAAACCGCTTTAATGCGACTGTATAATCAGAAACACCATTATGTTGGAGAGAAGCTTTATATACTGTACTAAATGCTCCGCGTCCAATTATTCTGTTTTCATCAAAATTGTTGGTTGATTTGTTAAGATCAGCCAGAGAAAATTGATGACACAATTCTTCTATTATTGTTGGATACTGTCTCTGTGATGAACTTGAGTGGCCGAAACATTTGAGAAACATAGTTCCAATTTGTGATAAGACACCTGCTTCCTTAATCACCCGTCACCTATCTAAAACATTCACGTTCACCTTTATCCTCTCGATCTTTGTAGCTAAGCTAATTTGGTGTGTAAAGTGTAAGATTCTCAAAATACAGTTTTTTTATTTAATTATTTAATTATGTGATTTTATGGTAAAAATTAAAATTTATATTTAATAATTAAATTATGTGTTTTTGTGATGTGTATTTAATTAAAAGAATTATTAGTGATAAAATTTATTTTATAAGTAAAAAATTGATTAATTAAAATAATAAAATAGTTAATAAGAGATTAATTAATCAAATTATTAAATAGAAGAGACAAGTAATTAAAATAGAAAATATATGTAATAGGTTATTTGAAAAAGTTAGACAAAAATGGTAAAATTTTATTAATGAATTTGATATGAAAATTGAAGTGAGTATAGACCTAACTTAATTGGGTATGATATGAGTCTAAATAAAATTCAATTTTTTAAGATTATTAAGATAAATTTTTGTGTGTTTCAAGTGTAGGATTAAGAGACATAAAATCATTTAATAGTCTTCTTAAAATTCTAGATCATTCTTCTCTCTTTGATAGCTTTCTTTTTCCTCTCTAATTCTAAAATTTCATCCCTAATTCTAAACTATCTAACTATTGGATTAAAGCAAACTTCAAGTATAAAATAAAGGACATAACAAACTTTCAATTAACATTCGTCATCAAGTATTTTGATGTTAAGAGAAAGGGTATGAGAGATTCTTACCTTAACTTTGTTTGATGGTTATTTTTATGATATTATCATGTATTTGGTTTTTTTTATATATGATTTTTCATGTTGATTTGGTGAAAGTCATGTAAGAGGGATAACGAGTAAAAGGATGATGAGTAATTGGTGTTGTTTTTCATTTTTTAAAAATATGTGAGGCTTTATTCTGTGTGAGATGATGGTATGCTTGAATTTTATAGGATCCTCCGGTTCATTTGTAATTTTTTTGAATTTTTCTGAGGTCATTTAATATTTTTAAGTTAATTTTCTTATAAGGATATTCAATTTGTCTACAACCTTAGAAAATTTTTAGAAAATTATTTTGATGAATTTTTGGAAAAATGGAAGTATGTGATGATCCTTAGGGTACAAGGTTGTTATGTGAATTTTATTATATTTAATTATGAAATTTTGATATTTTTAACACTGATAGAAATTTATATTGGAGATAAAATAAATGTTAGAAAATATTTTTGGTGACATTATGACATGGGAAATTTATTGTGAGTTTATGATACTCTTTATATCTAATGGTAATTTAATTAGGATATTTGAAACTTGTTTAGTATTTATTAAAAATGAATATTTGAGTGTTCTATTTTAGACAAGTAATTTTGAAAAATGTATAATGATGGTAAAAGAATTTATTTGGGTTTGGAAAAAATCATAGGAGACCTTGAGATATGTAGAATGACCTTTATAAAAATTTAGGACCATTGGACTTGAGTAAGTAGTTTTTATATTTTTGAGAACTCAAAAAATAATGAAAAAGGAGTAAGTGAAAATAATTAGGAAACTATAAATAAAATTTAGAAATAAATTATGATGATTTTTTTTATGATGAGTAATATATAATGAAAGATTAGAATGTTCATAAATTGATATGATTTGTTATTTTCATAATTAATGTGCTTTTAATGTTATGTATATGTGTATATTTAATGATTAAGTGATACATTAATTATTATTGATTATAAGTTGATTAGTGGATGATTGTGATGGTAAAATCTTATTTAGGAGACCTTAATTCCATTATAATGAGATTATTTAATTTTTGACTTTTGAATTTCTTTATTTCTGGATTTTGGAGACTAGGAGAGGAAACTCTCAGACAATATATATTGTGTACTCAGATATAATGTGTGTGAAATTAAATGATTTTGAATTATTAGATAAATGGACTCTTGAAAAGAGAGTGCATTTAATAAAATGGGAGTGAGATCAAGTAAATTATTTGTTTACTAAAGAAGTAGTTAGTAGAAAAACTTATAATGCGAATATAACAATGAAACAAAATAATAATAATATGATTTAGGGTCTGTGCATAAAATTATCTTGAATATGATGGAAGACAAATAATATGTGTGCATTGAATGTAAGAAATTATGATTTGGATGAAAATCATAAAATGGAGAGTAGAGACACAATTCGTAAAATTTTTAAAAATAATAAATTAAGAATGATATTTGTAATGTGGTAATGACAATTGATGTGGATTATGATGTTTTTAGATTAATAAATTGGTGAGGACATACGAAAGAAGAATATGTTTTTTGGGTAAGTTATACGTAAGTAATAAAAATAATAATGTTCAACATGAAACGATAAGTAATAAAAATATAATATGCCTTTGGGGTGATATGTCATTCGGATGAGTGAGATTCGTGATGACGTTTCGGAATGTGTCATTGATGATGAGATCATTATTATAATGAACGTTAAGTTGTGAACCACCAAAGGTGGAGAAAGGTGTATCCGTTATATGCTAACCAGTATATGTGTGTGAAGGATCATCATTGTGTACTAGAAGCATGAAAGGTCACATAAACTCTTATTTAATAAGTTTAAATTGGGGGTTTTGAGTTATCCTCAGAGCTTGTAGGGATGACAAGACAAATTGATACCTAATGGATTATTTAATCATAGATTGATAGACCTTAAGAATATGGCATTGAATTGTGAGGAGTTTTGCATAAAATCTACTTGGCAATCTCAAATGAAGCTAAATAATTCGGATCGGTGAAGAATCTTACTTGAGTATTAAGGTAAGAGTAGACTCTTAATAATTCATTTGACTTAAAGTAAAATAAATTCATTAAGTTCCGAGAGTTCTAGTGACAGCGAATCCGTATGATATGAAGTTGAACTAACCATTTAATTTGAGATGAGTGATATTTGAAAGAGATTAGTTTAGAAAACTTGTATTTATGTGCGTGCTTTGTTTGTTTGTGTGATAATTCAACATTTTTTTTTTACTTTTTTGTTAAACTGTATATTTAAATCTCTCATTAACTAGTTTAACATTATCTGTTTTAAACATATAAAAATTTAAAAATATAATTTATTAAAAAAATTATACGTTGCAGATTTCTAACCTTTTCTTCCATGACAGTTCCCCACCTTGCAGGTGTTGATGAAGAGATCCATTGGATATGTATTCGTATACAATAATCTTCTCTTTTTCATCGCTGTAGAATCCTATGAGAGAGACACAAGTAGGATGGTGAAGCTGGGAGAGCAATTCAAGTTCAGTCTTGAACACTTGGCATCCTACTCTATTTTTCGCATTAAATCGCTTTAATGCCGCTGTGTAATTAGAAGCTTCATTATGTTGGAGACAACCTTTGTATAGTGTGCTAAATGCTCCACGCCCTATTACTCTGTTTTCATCAAAATTGTTGGTTGATTTCTTAAGATCTGCCAGAAAAAATTTATGGCACAGCTCTTCTATTATTGTTGGATGCTGTTTTGGAGTTGAATTTGCATGCATCGAACGGTAGAAGCCCAAACATTTGAGAAACATTTTTCAACTTTGTATCACCTGCTTAATTAATTAGTTCTCACTTACCAAACTTTTTATTTCATGACACTTACTATTGCGTTGCTGATTAAAGTTTCTTGTTTTTAACTCTGTTGTTCCAAGAGGAAAATAAAAGAATTGCCAACTGTTGTATAATGTGTGCTGCCATTTTTTCCTGATTTGTCTTTGGGCTTTTGTCTGCAAGCCTTTGCCCAGGAACATATCTTCTTAATTATAAGGTAATATTCTATGCTGTGCTCCCATCAAGCAAACTCACTTTTGATTGCCACTTTTACCCCTTTATTGTGTCATGTTGTACGCTTTTCATAAGCCCAAATAAGTTCCATGGAAGCTCTTCCAAACACCCCCAAGTTCCCAAAAAATAGTAGGTTATATTATACATTTAAAAATTATTGTGAAGCTTGTCGCATGCAAAGTCAAGATTGAAGACAAGGGCTTGACTTGAAAATGACACTGCATCATTCTCCAATTGCATCATCACTCATCAGACTTTATTTCACTGCCTTAGGTAAAAAATAAAAAAAGACATTTGCAAGAAAAGAAAAAATGGCGTATCATCTACCTTCCGTTGGATCTGGTATTGCCACTGAATGCATCTTTAAATATCAGAAAAATGCACTAAGGCTTCCTCTTCCTATTATTCAGTTTTGATTGAAGTAGTTAGTTGTTTCTCTTCTCCAAGATTGACAGGGGAAAATTGATAACATAGTTCGTCTATATGACAGTGTTCTATCTATATATCAATGTCTAGTTATAAAGTGAGGGTGTCTAGAAGAGGACGCGCAAACATTATAGATTGAAGCAAGGGAGTTTATATCATTTCTGGCTTCCTTTCATCTGATTTCCTTCATTCCTTTTAATTTTACATTAGTGCTGGACTAGTTGTTCAATGGCAACTTTTGGTGAAATCAAAATGCTAGAAACAGGGATCACAACAAAAGCTACGAGTATCTAAAGTAATTTTAGCTAACTCTGACTGTTTTGACTAAACACTAAACGTTGATTTTCAGCTGACCTAATCACCTTCATTTCTTCAGTATTACTGTTTTCTGTATTGGATTACTGTTGCGCTCCAAGGGTAATAATGGTTTTGGACAATAAGGTATAATCACCATTGGTATTTGTGATATCTGCTTGTTCCTGCAACGACAAAGCATGCTCAATCTGCACCTCTACTTCACCCATTGTTGGTCGTTCATCTGGTTCATACTTCAAGCAATTTACCATGATATCTATAAAGAGTTCCCAACACTCAGGTGCAATCTTTCCTTTGATATTCGGATCAATATTCTCCTCAACAGGCTTCTTCAAAACTTTTCTTCCTATTGACCTTATTTCAAAATTCGTCTTTCCCCACACAACTTCTAGTAGAACCAATCCAAATGAGAAAACATCCCATTTATCTGTGATGGTACCATCCTTGATATACTCCTTAGCCATGTAGCCCCAAGTACCTATAAGTGAAAGTATTAGCTTTGTTTAACTGACTAAATTTTATTGCAGTGTGTAAGCTCACAAAAAAGAAAAGAAAAATACCCATAACATGATCTACATTGATTTGTTTTGGCTTTGACATAAAACGTGATCCCTGTACACTAACGCCGAAACCTGCGAGTTTTGGCTCCATATGGTCATCCAAAAGAATGGTACCGGGACTGAGGATGCAGTGAAAGATGGAGCGTTTGGCTCCAGTGTGAAGGTAGTGTAGTCCACGCGCTGCTCCTATACATATCTCAAGCCTTTTTTTCCATGACAGTTCCCCACGTTGTAGGTGTCGGTCTAGAGATCCATTGGACATGTACTCATCACAATAATCTTCTCTTTCTTGTGGTTGCAGAATCCTATTAGAAAGATTATGTTAGGGTGACGAAGCTGGCAGAGCAACTCTATTTCGTTCTTGAAGGCTTCCCATCCTTGATTGCCTTCATAAAATCGCTTTATTGCAACTGTATAATCAGAAGCTCCATTATGTTGGACACAACCCTTATATACTTCACTAAATACTCCGCGTCCAATTATTCTGTTTTGATTAAAGTTGTAGGTTGATTTCCTTATATCTGCCCGAGAAAATTTATGGCACAGCTCTTCTATTACAGTTAGATACTGTCTCTGACATGAACTTGAATGGCAGAAGACCAAACAATTAAGAAACATCGTTCCAATTATAAAAGGGGCAGTGACACGTTAAGCTACTGCCTTGGGGGAATAAGAAAATGACATTTGTACCTTCTTTACTCAAAAAGAAAAGAAAAATAATTGGTGTTACACCTATGTTTGGTTGGATCTATGTTGTCACTGATTGCATCTTTAAGCTTCCTCTTCCTATTATTTAGTTTTGATTCAAGTTGTGAGTTGTTTCTCTAAGATCGACAGAGAAAATTGATAACACAGTTACAATTCCATTCTATATCTAGGTATAAAGTGAGGGTGTCTAGGAGAGGAAGACCAAAGATTACAGACGGAAGCAGGGGTGTTCTATCATTACTGGTTTGTTGACTTTCAATTTCTTGCATTCCTTTCAAATTTATACTAGAACATTATTTTTTGGTGAAATCAATATGCTAGAAACAGGGATCACAACAAAAGCTACAAGTATCTCAATTATACTTGATCACGGCATAAGACTACTGTGACTGTTTTGACTCAAAAACACTAACCTTAATTTCAAGTGATCTAATCACCTATATTTCTACAGTATCGCTGTCTTCTGTGTTGGATTTCTGTTTCACTCCCAGCGGAATAATGATTTTGGAGAATATGGTATAATAACCACTGGTGTTTGTGATATCTGCTTGTTCCTTCAACCACAGAGCATGCTCAAGTTCCACCTCCACTTCACCAATTGTTGGTCGCTCGCGTTGTTCGTAATCCAAACATCTTACCATGATATCTGTAAAGAATTGCTAACACTCTGGTGCAATCTTTCCTTTGATATTAGAATCAATTATTTCCTCAACTGGCTTCTCCAGAAGTTTCGTATCTGTTGAGATGATTAAATAATTCATTCCACACACAACTGTCAGTAGAACCAAATCAAAAGAGAAAACATCCCATTTATCTGTGACGGTACCGTCCATGACAAACTCCATAGGCATGTAGCCAAGAATACCTATAAGTGAAAGTATTAGTTTAGTTAACTGACAAAAGTTCATCATAGTATGCTCATAAAATAAAAAAAAGTTACCCATACTATGATCTACATCAACTTGTTTCGGTTTTGGCTTAATCGTGGTCCCTGTATGCTAAGGCCAAAACCTGCGAGTTTAGGATCCATAACATCATCCAAAAGAATTGTGCTGGTTCTGAGGATACAGTGAAAGATGGAGCACTTGGCTCCAGTTTGAAGGTAGTGTAGTCCACACGCTACTCCTATGCATATCTCTAGCCTTTTTTTCCATGACAGTTTCCCACCTAGTAGGTGTCGATATAGAGATGCATTGGACATGTACTCGTACACAAGAATCTTCTCATTTTCTTGGATGCAGAATCCTATAAGAGAGACACAATTGGGGTGATGAAGCTAGCAGAGCAACTCTATTTCTATCTTGAACACTTGACAGTATTCCACACTAAACCGCTTTAATGCGACTGTATAATCAGAACCATCATTATGTTGGAGACTACCTTTATATACTTTACTAAATCCTCCACAACCAATTACTCTGTTTTCATCGAAATTGTTGGTTGATTTTCTAAGATAGGCCATAGAAAATTTGTAGCACAGCTCTTTTATTATTGTTGGATATTGTTTCTGAGTGGATCTGGTGCGCTTCAAAGCATTTACCTCTACTTCTATTCAGTCTTTATAGTTAAGCTAACCTTTTGTATATGTACTACAAAAGTTGGTATTAAATATTAATTCCACCAAAATGAAAACAAAGGGGTCTATATTTTTCGACTCTAATTTCTCATTTATAATTGACATTCAACAGTCCCGTCTTCTTTCACTCGCATGTTTTCTTTCTCTCAACTTTTCTAGGCAGCTTCCAAATCTTGAAAATATTAAAACTTTCTTCCTCGAAATTGAGGGACTACACTCTCAAGAACATACTTACAATAATAATACTTAATCAACAATTATAAATTATGATAAAATCAAATAAACATTTAATAATATCTAAAACTAATGATAGTTTTAAATGTTAATTTGTTAATTAATGTTGTATTTAAAGTATATTCACCTCATTTTAGAAGAACTAAATTCAAATATTACACGAAAAATGTTAAAAGAAACGTAACGGGAAGACTGAGGCATTCAGCCCGATGAATTGAAAATCAGTTAAATAACCAATTCAATACCACAAAAAAATGACTGAAGCAAAATATGAGTAAAAAAATTTCTCTTATTTCAGCGTGTAGGTTTCATACTTAAAATTTCAATTTCTCTTTTTACTTAATGGTGGTGGTTGATGTGCTGGGATTAAAAGAATGTTTTGCTTGCATGCAATATAGGGTCTCAAACAATAGTATATGATCATCCTCCAACTCCTATTTGACAGTATTTGTTATCTGATATTATGGGGGTTTCCACTCCCTTTTAATTGCTTTGTAATTCTTGATGTTTTGGGGATTATTAGATTAAGGTTAATACCAAAAAAAATATAATCTTATTTCGAAACACATATCTTTTTTTTTTAAGATATATATATATATGAGAAGTTTATAATAATTTACATATTTTATTTAATTAATTGAGTTAAATTTTTTCATATATCGTGCGATAATATCATAATAAATCTTTTATACTAAAATATCGTTAAAGTGTTTTATTTTAAGATAATTACAATACATATATATTTTGATATGAATTAAGATAATTATGACTAATATATATTAATTAAAAAATATTTGAACTCTCTATATACTAATTAATATTTGTAAGAGAGAATAAAAAGATAATTTTATAAACAAATTAGGTGTTGAAATATAATTGCTCCATAAATAAATATAATTAAGATAATTTTATATTAAAGTAATTAATTTAATTTTAATTAATTATAGTAATTACAATCAATATTTTTATGTTCTATTTGTCCTTTGACTACACTGCATTACAATTGAAAAAAATAAAAATAAAAATAAAAAACAAGCTACTACACCCAAATTACTCTTTTGAATATATGAATTTGAAAATTGATGTAGAAAAAAATAGTTTTTAAGTTAATTTTATCAGGTAATGAAACATTTTCGTCCATAGCGGATTCCAATTGCGGCGAACTTCAACACTATCAAATTGGAATAATGCTTCTCAAATGTTTGGGCTTCTCAGTTCAGAAAAAGTATCCAACAGTGATGGAAGAGCTGTGCCATCAATTTTCTATGGCCGATCTTATGAAATCAATCAACAGCTTTGATGAAAATAGAGTAATAAGACCTGCAACTGGGTGAAGCTTCAGCGTGCTCTGTCGATGCAGGAACAAGCATATATCACTAGCACCAACGGTCATAATACCTTATTTTCCACCACCATTCTCTGCTTTCATCAAAGTTGTTGGTTGATTTCCTAGGACTGAAACTCTAATCCAACACAGAAGACAACACTTGCAGTAAGCTTTTGTCATGATCAAATAGATAGAAATTTTCAACTTTGTTTCAGCCTTTTTCCTCATGTCCTTATGAGATTTCTCTATTCTTTATTTCTAACATTTGGTAACCTCCTTTTAATGGATCCTTTTTATGAGTATCTGTATTTGCTCATTATCATTTTATATTAGCTTTTTTCATTGCTTATAACATAACAACAGGCCTTCTAATAATAGCAACAAAAAATAAACTTCACATATTAATTTTCTGATTTTTCCTCAATTATCACATGAATGCATATTAAGGCAAAAGGGAAGACAAATGGGAACAACCACAGAACTTGGGGAAGCATTGCATCCCCATCAAATTAATTTGCATTTGTTTGACATAATCTCGTACCTAAAGAAATAGGATGATTATTTATTCTGTTCTTTTAAGTTTTAAGCCCAAATTGATGAGTTAATTGACAGTATGGTGCTTCATGTTTATAGCTAATAGCTATTACTCATATACAACTTGAAGAGAGAACAGGGAAATGTGGATCTTGTCATCTTCAATTGTTTTACTCATCCCCTTTACTCCTGTGGTAGGTATAATTTTGTTTGCTTTTATTATGGTTTCCGAGAAGATGGGGATTCATGTTCGCGAGGCATCCAACATACTAATGAAGACAAGTACAGCAGAATATTTATCATGCTTGTTCGAGAACGAACCAGAAGCGAAAAATTGGAATATTAGTCGCCAAATTTTGGCAGACTTCTCAAATATTCAGGCTTCTATCAATCCAGGCACACAAGTTCATCTTAGGAAATCAACCAACAACTTTGATTACAGACAAAGAATTGGCATTGGTAGTAGAGTATACAAAGGTTGTCTTGAACATAAAGGCCTCATTGATTGTGTCATTACATTAAAGGGGATATATGAGAAACCTCACCTGGCAATTCTTGAGAATGAAATTGAGTTGTTATTCCAGCTTCGGCACCCTAATTTGGTCTCTCTAGTTGGATTTTGTGACAACAAAGATGAGAAGATTCTTATGTATGAGTACACGTTTAATGGTTCTCTAGATAGGTACTTACAAGGTGGGATGTGGAACACTGTCATGGAAGAAAAAGTTGGAGATCTGCATAGGAGCAGCACGTGGAATACACTACCTTCACACTGGAGTCAAGCGCTCCATCTTTCACTGCAACCTCAGACCCAGTAACATTCTTTTGAATAGCAATATGATGCCAAAACTCTCAAATTTTGGCTTTTCCTTACAGGGCCGACGTTTCATGTCGAAGCCAAAATTCAAGAAGACATCATTGCAGGTGAAATTTTATTTTGTAGGCTTAATTATTGCAAAGAGCTTAATGAGTTAAACTGATCTTTCACTTGTAGGTACATTTGCCTACATGGCTCTTGAGTATGACAAAACATGGTACGGTGACATACAAGTATGATCTTTACTTATTTGGTATAGGTCTACCAGAAGTTGTATGTTGAGAGTTAAAGCAAGCAATCTATTGTTGGTTCTTGTAGATGTTGTTGATCCCAGTACCAAAGGAAAGATTGCACCAGAGTGTTGGGAAGTCTTCATGGATATCATGGTAAGATGCTTGGAGTATGAACCAAATGAGAGACCAATAATGGGTGAAATTGGAGTTTGAGCATGCCTATCGTTGCAGGAGCAAGCAGATATCACAAACACCAACTGTGATTGTAGCTTACCGTAACAATTATTAAACTAGGACCGCTATTCGAATTTTAGCACGCTTAACCTTTGCACCAAGAAGCAGAGATATCACGAAGACCAATGGTGATTATACCTTATAATCAAATACCATCACTAACATAGAAAACATGTTTCTTAGGAAATCTGGTGAGCTCAAAATCAAATGAAGGATTTTAGCCTTTTTGAGTGATTGAGTCAAACAAAACAGTCACTGTATGCTTGCTGTAGGTAAATTTAATTGAGAAATCTCTAGCTTTGGTAGCGATACTTGTTTTTGGCATTTTGATTGTATCTAGAGATATCATTGTAAGCGGTGAAGGAATTTGAAAGCAGGGAAAGAATTCTTGAGCCTATTATTCTTGCTCTTCCTCTTTGGTTTATCCTGGACTCCAAAACTTTACAAGAAACTGATATAGAAGACAACCATACAAAAGCTTTATTGTCTTTCCAACTTAAAAAATTAGTAACAACTTTAATGAGGACAGATCAAAAGAAAGAGCAAGTTTAAACAAACAGGGTCTTCTCGTAGTTAATTTACATTCGGTCTCAACGGAAGGTCTCCCTCTCTCTAATGTTTCCTTTTATTTTGTTTCGCTATTATGTTTTTCTTTTTCTTCCTTTACTTAATTTTTGACCGTGTTCTGTTTAACAATTTGAATGATCAATGATGGCCTTTCTAACGCAACCCCACTTTCTTTTGACAGTGTTTGTTCCTTGAAAAAGGCCAACCTAAAACTCTTTTTGTCTAATAATTCAAAGCTGATCCAAATTATTTTGATAATTTTTTATTTAATTAAAACTTGGCAGTAATTAATAAAAAACTCATGAAACTAATTTTTCAGATTAAGCATTTTTTTTCTTCGTTCTTTATGTTTTATTTTAGCTGTGTTGTATTTTATGGTATTTTTTGTTTGTTATTTGAATTGTGGATATTCATCTTTATAAAATAATTGTTAGTTTTATGATTTGTTTCACTTAATCGTTTATTTATTGTAAATTGAGGGTAGCAGTATTTATTTTATTTTCAATTTGAGAAAAAAATATAACTTTAAATTATAAAAGATGAGTTATTAATATTAATAATAATTATTTTAGATATAGTTTCTATTTGGCTATTTGGAAATCTTAAAAGGTTTGATTATGACCATTTTATATGCATTTTAAATTATAATGAAAACATTTTAAATTAAAATTATCAAAAATAATTAAAAACAAAAGATTTGGCAATAACCATTTGGATACATTTTCAGTTTGATTATTACAAAAAAAAAAAAAAACCTTCAAAAGACATGACAATAATTTTGGATGTTCTTTTAGATGGGTAGAATAAATATTTTTAATTTTATCTAAATTTTGTGTATTTAATTAGAGATAATTATTCTAGACAGAATGACTTAGAATTTTAGAATTTTTTTTATATAATCGACCATTGAACCCAAAATCTGGTTTCATATCAAAGGCTATCTTCTTTTAAAGGTGTTCTTTACAAAAAAAAAAAAAAAAATTAAAACAACTTTGATGACGACTCCCTATTCTTTTTTTTTAAAAAAATAAAATTGTAGTCGTATTGCAATCCTGATTGCGACACTCATTTTGCACTACAATAAGAATCGCTAATTTTATTTGATTTTTGTGAAGTACATATAATTAATTAGACAAACTATTTGTATATCCATATTTTGCTTCACTCGTTCCATGACTATATCTAAATTGATGACAGAACTATATACAGACTTCAATTGGTAGAATCATTGTGTTCGGATCTAATTTTGATTTCCACATCATGTTTTCAACATTTTTTGTGTAAACTTTGAACCTTTTCAAAATGTGGAAGCTGCTGAGAAAACTTCAGAAACACGAAAACGCGCAAATGAAAGGAGCTGTCAAATGTTAATTATAAATAAATTACAAATTAGAGACAAAATAATCAATAGCTGTTTTTTTTTTTCTTTTTGGTCTAATTAACACTAACCTTACTAATACATATATAAGGTTAAATTAACTATGAAGAACAACGAAGAGTGAAGGTAAATGTATTTGATAAAATTAATTAAAAAAAAAGTTATTAGAAATTAGAAATTAAAAGTTAAAAATATTAAGGTTTAATTATATAAGAAAAAAGAAAAAGTAAAAGTATTTTAATAGAAAAAAACTTACAGAACAAAAGATCAAATTATTAATATTTTTATCAAATTATTTTAAATCGACAAGTTTAATTTTTGAAAAAAAAATTAAAAGTTTACAATCTTTAAAATAAAAAAAATGTTAAATATGTGTTTTAAATATTTTCAAAATAATTTAAATTTAAATTTAAATAAATCAATTAATAAAGATAAAAAAGA
>JAMLFT010004521.1:0-19384 GCA_026544285.1 Pachyrhizus erosus | reverse complement strand
TGGGTTCTTTCTCTGTGTGGTGTTTTGTGTTGTTGTTGTATTGTGTGTTGTGGTGGTTCGGGGGTGGGGGGGGAGGGGGTGGGGGGGGTATTCAGTTTCATTTTTACTATAAAAAATAAGTGAATTCTAAGTTAAGGCATAGACCTGCATTTAACATGTGCTCTCTACTTTTAAGAAAACGCTTTTGCATTTTGAAAGTTTATGAATCAGTTTTTAATTTTTAATGTTCAAAAATGGGGAAACTTGTGTTCAATCAATTTTTTTGTACCAATATCGTAGTGTTAGACGTACAGACAAAATGCAAAGGCTGTCTGGGTCTATTTTATTCTCTCTGTTCCATCCTTTTAGTGGAATTAAAATACAATATTTTTTCAACCTTATGTCCACTTCTGTTGTATGTTTAAAATACACCAAAGATTGAACAAAATGCAAATGCCATGTAACTTATGTTCTAACCTATGCAACAAACGCAACTTAACATACTACGAATTTTCTTTTTGCTGCATGGTGAATGCCCACTACTAGTGTATCTGCACTGCCTAGGCAGAGCCAGTACCTGAGCTTCAAGAATGTAATTAACTCAAATATATACCTTTAGGGGTAATGCAATAATTAATAAGGGGTAATGAAATAATTAATAAGCAAGAACGAAGTACAATCAAAGTATGAAAAAAGGAGATCAGACAGAAATGAACTATAGTCTCATTTTGCATGATATTCTCACAAAGCAGGAGAAATGCAGCGATCTTTCCCCATCGTCATCATCAATGATAAGCTTTGAATTGTCGAATGGTGATCCCTTTGGGCCCCATGTTCAAGCCACATTGGAAGATGATCAGTACGTTGAATATCAACTTGATGACCTTGCAGGTTTTCCATCTACTGCAGAGGAGGAAGAAAGAGTGAGTCAACTTGAGTGACCTGTACATAATCTCAATACCTGATTACATAAATTTAGAGATGAACATTTTATATTTTGTGTTTGATTTGTCCATGCTATTCAGATGTTCATGGAAGCAGTGATGGAGTCTCTGAAGGACTTGGAAGTACGAAATCCAAATACAGAACAACCAACAAGTAGTGTTAGTTCCATGGCTGGAGCAGCTGTAGAGCCGTCGGATAAAGATGCTTCTTCACAAGAGATTTTGAGACCTGTGGAGACAGAATCTTCCTCACTCAAACACACCACAGATTCAAAATCCAAAACAACTAACTCAACATCAGAAGAATGTGAGGCATTGATAGGTGAGTCAAATTCCATTTCAGTGGACCATTCCCAAAATGTGGTGTCTGAGCCAAGTCCAGTACCAAGTGTTTCATTAGAAGGACCACCACAGCTGCAGCGACAGCCGCCAGCATCGGCACCAACAGACACATCATCAGTAACCGAGTCCAGCAATACAAGTGGTTCTGCTCGTAGTGATAGTTCTGCTAGTTTGCAAAGTTCATCAGAGACTGACATATCACATAATACGAAAGCCACAGTCACTGTTGTTAGGAATCCTGCAGGCCATGTCATGGATGGCTTAATGCGTCGTTGGGATTTCAATTTTTTCAAAAATAAGTAGTCACAACCGATGATCAGATGGGAGATTCTCATTTATACATTGTTTTTGTAACTATAAGAAAACAAAAATCATAGTTTGTACCAAAGAAAATAGGTTGGTCATGTGTAAATTTAGTATTGTTTAGATTCTCAACTAACAAATCCAATATTCTTTGACTGTAAGTGAGAATTGTCATATTTTGTTGTTTTTATGAATTTAAATGGGAAACGATGTCTACACCATTGAACTCATAATTTGAACAAAGGTTCTCGTCTTTCGTTCCCGGTATTTACTGAATCTTATACATGAAGCACTTGCCAATGTGTTTCCTGAATGCATTTTCTTAACTAAAGCATGATGTGTTTCTACTTGTATACCGTCACTGCAGAGTGTGGATGGAAATGTATTCCCTACATTCATGTATTTATTAGAATCATTGGATGAATATCGACTACTCATATTTTGAATATATATTTTAAGTCAGATTTATGGAGATAAATTATGACTAGTTTGATATACATTTAGTGGTTGTCATTAGCTGAATGCGTGAATACGGGAATTCATATGATTCTGTTTGATCTTGAATTTATGTGATTCTTTTATTAATTCTAGTACTACATTGTTTGAGTAAATATCATTTTATAGAGATTCTCTATCCTATGTATCGTTTATTTTGTAGTTTTGAGGTTCTTATTTAAAGCAATCCTCCAAGCCACAGTCATCCTACACAGAACTAATAACATTTTACGGATTTTATTTACCAGTCAGTGCCTTTAGGAACAAAATCCCGCACAGTATTAACATTGAAATTAATTTTTCTTAAATTTTTTTACTTGTTTATAAAATATGTTTTAAATGTTTTATTTTTAATATAATAATTATTTTGCTTTTTAAAATTTAACTTTTATATATTATTATCGTAAAGCTTTATATCATTATCAAATGCTATGCAATCATATTATTTAGAGTGTTTGATTTTTTTTTTTTTTACGATTAATATGTATTGTGATTTATTCTATTTTAATATAAATGATTAAAACATTTGTTTTCTTATTTATAACTCTCAACATTATTAGTAATTAGTTTAGAATTCCTTCTATAGGCTTTTTTGGACTTTAGAAGATGAAATAAAGACTTAAAATGAAGTTTCAAAGTCAAGTAGTCATCCAATTTAAGTTAAATTAATTTTCAGTTTCTAAATTGTTTAAATTTTTTTCAAATAGGTCTATATGTTTGTAAATAAGTCACTGAACTTATAAATTATTTTTAATTGAGTTCCTGACTAGGGTTTTGTTAGGATTCTGTCAATCATAAAAATTAAATTAAAAATTTTCAGATAATTTAATAATCAATTTGTTAATTTAATTATTTAGTAAATTCTTAAATTATTTTAGGTTTTTTTAATTAAATCTTATACTTGATGGAATCTTAATTACAAACTTTTAAAATATAAAACATATTTAAGACACTTCAAATAATTGAAAGACTTCCAAATTAATTGATGAGTAGGACAAAGATTTGCTTTCAGGGAGGTGTCAGAACAGTTTGTGCGAAAGTGGTATCCTGAAGTAAATGTCAAGGATAGAGTGTAAAAATTTTATTGGGTATTAATTATTAAATACTTGTAATTTATTGGAGTTGGAGACTTCTGCGATGTGGTTGACATTTTTTATATTGATTCCATTTGAACCTTACCTGTTTTTTGTACCAGGAAGGAAAGGGAGCCAAGAATTATGGGGACAGCTCATAATGCAAACTTTTCTGAGATTGCTACATCATTTTTTCTTGTCAGATGTCTTGATGTAATAATTTTATTAGCTGCATTAACTAATGCGCCAAAGCATTTGATACCTATGTAAACCGTAGTTGAGCGAAGAAAAGCCCGAGATTGAGTTTGGTCTAAATGTACACGTAAAATGGAGCCTTCAAAAGAAAAGATATAACTTTATATATTTTTTAAAATAAAAGAAATTGAAGCAGGAAGCACACATTGGAAGGAAAATGTCAATAATTTGTTTAAAGTATAACATTGAATCTGGAATATTAATGAATAAATTATTGAGTTAGGCATCTTTTCAGCCGCAGCAAACATGTCTTCCTTTTGGAGAATCTACAACAGTTTAGTGTATCCACACACTTGCAACATTAGTCTCTCTAGGCCAACATGGATAACTGATTTTGTGTTTTAGTACTATGGTCGATGGTTTACCTATTTTCCATCAATTTCAATGCCATCTCAACCAGTGACTGAGTTGTTAGATTGTGCCGGTTCAGTCCAACAGTGCCAGAGAAAACATTAAAGCTTTCAAGCTCTGATGTGGTCTCTAAGATACCCTCCAACACCTCTTCCATTCCCAGACCCTTGAAGGTATCCATGTTTTCTGCTTTGTCTTTCATCATCCAAATAGCCAGTTCTATTACGAACCTCCTTATCCTTGGAACCTTAGTTTTTGGATATTGGTGTTTCTTGAGAATGTGAACTAATTTGTTTGCAAGTTCAGCCTCGGTGATTCCAGCTTCTTCAAATACAATGCTCGATTCATCAGATGTCATATATCGGAAAACATTTGCTGCTAGTCCAACCATCACTTCTTGGATCTTGTTTTCTTCTGACATGATCGCCTGTAGTATCTGCAGGGTTGAGAAATGATGAGAAAAGATCAAGGTTTGCTTATGTTTTTCATCTGTGTAACTTTTACTAGATAGAAACATAATACAAAGGCCCTATTTTAATTAAAATTTTCCCAGAAATTAAAATCAACTTATACACTTCAATTCTCATCTATCTTCTCTAGAAGTTTAAGTGCATAAATTAATTTTTAATTTATGAAAAAGTTTGACTCATGCTGTTTTTTATTTTTTCAGAAAGTACTTATAGAGAAATTTATTCAAAGTAAAAACTCACATGCTAATATCTAGAATTATAATGGTAAGAGTAAGACTTACTATGGGTGATGCAGTTGTTACTCCCTTTAGCTGGATGAACCATTCTGATCCACTATAGGTGCATAAATTTCTTAGAATCCTAGCTGCATTGACACGGAGCAATGGATCTTTCAATGCTTCTACAAGCCTTTCTAGTACTTTCAACTTCAAAATTCGTTGGCAGTTACTCTTGCTTTCCAAAGCCAGCATGGCGAGGGCCTCACCAGCAACAATTTTTACATGTTTCTGATTTTCTGGTATGTTGTTTTTGAAAAAAATGTTGAACAATTCTTTAAGCAGTCCACCTGTACCCCCTATTCTTTCCGTTGCATCCTCTTCCAATGCCAGACTAGTTAAAATTTCTATGCTCAGTTTCTGTAGAAGGGGATGTTTCTCTCCATGCCTTAAAATATCTCTAATATTGCTGATGGTGAAAACTATCTCTGAAATTTCTCTTCGAAGATGTTTCCCAGTGGTGCCAACTGTGCTGGCCAGCATCTTCACCAGTTGCAATGATCTCTTCACTGTCAGAACTTGGGATGGAGTAACACTTTCACTCTTCAGCAACCACTCTTCAGCATGTGTGAAGTCTATGATCTTTGGAAGAAGTCCCCTTGTGTTTCCAATCTTTCCACAATTGTCAAGGTCACGTGCAAGTTTTTTCAGTATGAGGAGTCCCAAGTGGTTAAAAGTCCAGAACCCATAATTTGGGTGATCAAATACAAGTTTCTTTTCCCCAATCTCATCAGCTGCAGGAATTACACTCCTGTTAGTTTGTAAAAGAGAAGATATTGATTCCATAGCTCCTGGTATTCCAGCTATGCGGAGAGAATTCTGCTTCTTGCCAGCTAGTTTTGACAAAATCTCTGCAGCTGAGAGCCTAATCTCTTCCTCCTTGGGGTCTGTCCAATTCAACATCTCAACTAGTCTCTCCACCACTGATAAGTCAATTCCAATCTTTTGAAGGGTATCATCAGAAAATCTTTCACTGATTGAGAACTGCCTAAGAATTTTTGCTCCAATGAGCTGCTCGTCAGGGGAGTTAGAAGCCAACAAGTCCATGGAGAAACTTACCATATCCATTTTCAAGCCATCAAATATGCTTCCATTAACACATCTTGAATAGGCATCATAAAATAACCTTCTAGTGGACACCATTCCTGATGGCCCCAACTCGCATTCCTTGTTAACCTCTTCCAACAGTTTACAGTAGCTGACTTGCCATTCCCAATAGGCCTTTTCCATCAGAAACAACAAAGCTTCTGCAAGAGCCAAGGCATAGAAGATAGAGAGAGCAGATTTACGGTTCCTCTTGTCAGTGTCCCCCTTTGCCACCTCTCCATAATCATGCTTAACGAGCTTTATTAATGAGAGAACCACACAAGCAGTTGCAGAAAGAAGCTGAAGCCAATATAGAAGTCTGCTAATATGCCTTGAAAGGAAAAACCATTTAGCATATGGTAGGAGAGGAACATCTGAGCTAACCCAAATCCTAGTTGGTGTCCTTGTTGGGGTAGTATCTGTTGTAACATATTGGTGGTGATGGTTCTGCAGCAAAAAAGAAATATCAAAGAGAAATATATTAATGGTGATGGTCTTGCAACAAAGAGAAAAAATATTAAAGAAAAAGTGCAAGTTTCTAAAGCATGTGTACTGGTGAATCTCTTTCAGAATTTAATAAAGTTCATTTACATGATTTGCACACTCACAATTAAGTTGATTGTCGATGGTATCTTTTCATGAACAAATACGTACTTTCATGAAAAATATAACCCGTGTTAATTTTGAAAATCTTTGACATATCTTTGTAGTGGGGGAGTTGCAACTACCTCGGTGATAGACCAAGTGGCTTGGTGCTGCCATTCAAGTTCGTGGCTCCTGCTGAAAATCCTGGTTCCTTCAACAACAAGTATGATGGTGATGAACCAGAAGTCGGTTTTTTCTAAGGTGATGGCGAAACCACCTAGAAGGACAACAGTTGCCCAAATGAAACCGAGAGTTCCCAGCCCGGTTGCTGCTTTTTCAAGCACTGCAAGCTGAAGAGCGAAAAGGGTGAGCTTCTTTTCTGGTGCTGAGGTTGTTGAAGAGACAGAATTGGAAATGCTATTACTGTCCAACTTGTCTATGCTGCTAAGGGCACGAGGCTCAAACATGGTGGTGCCTATGCTGATGGTTTCGCTGAGCCTCACCCTTTGGAGTTCATCTACTTGTACATGAATGCTTCCCTCTCCTTCCATTGTAACAAAGTCTTAATATCCCTGAAGGTTGAAGAGAATGGTGAGCATAAAGGAGAGTTTTATACAAGAATGAGAATGACAAACTTAGGGGGCACGCTTATGACATGACGGGGTAAGAGTAACTTGAAGCTTCTCTTTCCGCCGATTTTCGAACAAGTCGCTTCACCGACTAATTGTTCAAAGGGTTAACTTCCTTCTCTCCCTCTCTAATCTCTAATGAATGTTGCTTTTTTTCTTTTTTCTTTTATTTCCTCAAAAAAAAATTTATACAATCAGAAATAGAATCTTTAGTAAGTGTAGCATGTCCAAGCTTCATTTACTTTGACTCAGTTTCATTTACTTCTCTTTACACTGATTGTTTAAAAATATTTGGGAGGGAATGATGAAAAGAAGGGTAAAATATAATATAAATTATAATTTTTAGTCATTTGGTAAGTACTGAAATTAGAAGGGGGAGGAATAATTTTTATTTGTCTCACTAAAATTGATTTCCGCCACATCATTTGACCCGGAGCGCATAGAACTATTTTGTGTTACTTTTGCGCCACGTTTTTCGTCAAGCCTATAGTTTCACTGAAATTTATTTCTTACCATTATTGACCTAATTTGACACTCAGGTGCAGGAAAAAATTATACATGTGTGTACATCAATAAACTCCCTGTCATCTCATTTGTATGAAATTTAAGGTTTTAGCACATCAACTAAGAAAATGTAATTAATGTTTTATTTTTAATTTTAATTGTTATTTTTATTTTTTTAATGTATTATAATTTGTCTTTCAAAATATTAAAAAATGTCTCTCCTAAATATAAAATATTTTAAATCATATAACTTTTAATAAAAATAAATGTGATATTTAACATTTTATTATTTAAATATTATATCATAATTTTTTATCTTTAGTCATTTAATTTTTTTTTCAATATTTTTATATGTTAAATTAATAAATTTTATAAAAAAAAATTGGTTATAATAGAATATTATGTGAATTCTTTTAGTTAAAACTAATTTTTTATTTTAATTTTTGCTATGTAATTTAATTTATCTGTGAAAAAAGATTTTACTTTAAGAAAACAATGTGTGAATTTTAAATTTATAATTGTATTAAAAATAAAAAAAATAATTATCTTCTATTATTTTCATTAGCCATCAAGTTCTTTATTGTAAAAATTAATTGATTTTAATTTTTTAACAATATTAAAATTTAATAGAATTATTAATATTTTGTTATATATTTTTGCTAAAGGTATGGGTCTCGCTGAAATTTAATGAAAATGTAAATTATTTAATGTCTCCAAAATATAGATAGAGTTTTACAATTGATAAGTTTTAAGTTCAAAATTTTACTAGTTTCTTTTACATGAAATAAATGTAACTTCTTTTATAAATACTCATTTAGTCCAGTTGTTTTTCCTGTCTTGAACTCAAATACCATCTCCTTTCCCTAAAATTCATTTAGAAAAAAAAAAGTCATAATTTTCTTCCTATAATAAGCAGAGAATACTTAAGGACATAGAATTGAGTAATGCCACTAATGTTGTATTTTTAGTGTATTTTATTAATAATCTTACTAATATTTTATTAAATAAATATCAAATTAAAAATTTAATGTATTAAATAATGAAATGTATTTAATTATTTATTCATTTAATAAATAAGAATACATGTAAGAAGTTGTTCTAGTAAGAACTAAAATTATTCTTAATCGATCTGTATTTATTCTACGTACAGTTCTAGTGTTCTACACTTTGAAATCGTACGATGCATCATCTATTTCTCAACCCAAAACCGTTGGCTAGAATTAATGAAATTATTGACAAGATGTGTAGTTTGCCACCTAATATTCTTATCACCAAACATTTAATGGATAAAGCATGGTAGCTTATAGACAATAGCATATACAAGTTTCTGGTCAGCCTTATGATTATGATTATGATTATAGTATTATTAACCATCAGCAAACATTGTACTAACACATGTTCCTTCATCATTATTTAATTAAGTTTCCCATGGGAGTCTCTTCCTTTCAAGAAACCTAATCTAATGCGCGTTCATTAGCATTTTCTTAATTGCGTTGCCAAATTTCTTGTTTATGGATTGCAAGTTACAAGAATCAGGTTGTTTCATGGGCCCCGACCACCCTTGGAGACCCTTCCCTGCATAAATCTTGGAGTATACGGATGGATTTATTATCATTCTCATGTTATTCAAACTCTAAATAAGTATGACGAAATTTATAAGTATCATATAACAAGTGTTTTTTTTTTTCATATTATCTTTTAATTAAAACTAGAATTTAATAAAAAGTTTAGATAAGTGAGTATTGAAGTTCATCAAAGTCAGCACAAATCTTAATCTTTAAAAAGCGCTTATAAAGATATTTGCAAATTATTCATCATCAAAATCTACACATTAATAACGGAAATTATACTCATGTTATCGTGAGATATATATGAGTTTCGTTCTTATTAACTAGATTAACCTTTATTAACTTGAGCAGTGTATTATAAAGATTGACATTAAAAGATCGTGTCAAATGTTAAAATAAAACTTTTATTTTAATTAAAATACTAAAGTTTTGTCAAGGATTGTTAGTTCTGGCTAATTGCATTGTTCATACCTGCTACCCATTTTGTACTCCAGAAATGGGAATATTTGTTGTGATTATTCAAGGTTAATCCCAAATGTTATTGTACTTGTAACATAAGAACATTGAGCCTTAAGCATATTCAACTCTATATACAAAACATAAACTGCAATGTTTTAGTTGTCATTTCTAAGCAATCAACTAGGGTGGGTCACACACACCTGGCATATGGTCTAATAATTGGTGAGAATTTATTTATAATTATAATTTATAATAAAGTTTTATTCCTTAATGAAAGGGAAATAGAGAGTTCAATCTGCATTGCTGAATTGACTTTGATTTCCACCTCACCAATTCTTCCATGTTCTTTCCAGGAAAGTTACCCTCTTACAAGGTTCAAGAATGCATAAAAGAAGAGAAGAAAGTGAAAGCAAAAGGAGAGCAAAAAAGAACACAAAAAGAGGAGAAAATATATAGCTAAAAACCACACAAGATTTATTTATTTTTCAGTCTGTTTGGTCAAGGAAAGAAATAAGAAATAACAATAAAAACGTTTTAGACGAATATAAAAAAGAAAGAAACTAAAAAGTGTGCATACACCTCAACGCCTCGTGAAATTTGTTACATCTTGTAATAGTTCTTCCATGTTGAGTTGGAGAGAAAATTCTTCTGCTCTACATTTGTGAATTATATCATTGCTACCAGTCTTGTTCTTCATTAGAATAATGGAGATCGGAGAGTCTGCTACTTTTGTGAGTAGCAACATTTGGATTATATTTTGTTGGGTGTAGCTGATGAATTCTGTTTGATGTTTGATTAGTACATGGTTTTCACAATACTCTTTTTTAGATTTTTCTTCTTCTTCTTCTTGTATTTTCAATGAGGGATAAGTTCAGCTGAGATGCAAACAGATGGATTTACTGAATTGCTTCAATATACGGCTTAACCGCTATGATTGGTGAGCATTCCAAGAAGGATTCAGTTTACACTACGGACCACTCTTACACCGATGTAGTGACATTAATAGGAAGCGGGTAAAATCAAGAATATAGTACTAGAAAAAAAAAATTCCCGTTGACTCCAGACTAAAAGGAGATCATAGAAAGTAGAATATCTTGGACAAATAACATTTAAAAGCAATTCCATAAGAAATGTTACACTAATGTATCATTCTACCTTACAACTTGTATCATTTCATGCTGTATACAATTTTGTTAAATTGAAGAGTATCCGACACTTTCATTTGCTTAGTATAAATGTGGGATCTTTGAGAGTTAAGTGCACAGGTATACGACAGTCCACTATAAAATTTGGCAATTCAATGAATCGTGTTGAAACTCGATAACAATGAGGAAAATTAGAATTGTTGCCAATCTCAATCTATCCTCTGCCAATGTAGACCTTAATTCTCGTTTTGTGGTGTGAAATGAATTAAAATAAGCTATGTACAGCTCCTAAAGGTAGCGTGAGGGATGAATATTTACCGTAATATACTTGTTTTGGCAAAGTAAGAAAGACAAACCCTTCCCTTCTCACGCTAGTAAAAATCTAAACAGGAAAGGTAAAGATTGGAAGAGAGCCAGCTGCCTCAATCAGACCTGAAGAAACTAAAAGCTGTGGGCCAAATAAAAGACAAGACAAAGTATGAGAGCAAAATCCATAATGATTGCCATTAGTTAGCTCCCATGAGATTCTGCAAGTGTAAATCAGAAGCAACTAAAAAAATGGTAAATCTTATCCAGGATCTTAGAACATTTTTAAAGTTTTTATTAAAAAAATATTATTAATATGCTCCCACAATTTTCAATTCATCACAGCATAATTTCTAATAAAACCTTACTATTTATTAATTCCTTAACCAGTGCTATTTGATCTTAATAAAATTTGTATTTGCTGAGTTTGCTCCTTTTTTGAGACCAAATCCAGTTTCTAATAACCTTCAGAGAGAGACATTACATAAAAAGAACCTATTATTTAACTACAAGCCAGTAGGTTATAAAACTACAACATCATTGATATGGATGGTGCCCAAAATATGAAGGCAAGGCACTGCTAATGAATTATATTCTACAAGAGAACAGCACAAACATGTAGCAGGAGGTGCACTGCCTTCATTTCATGCTTTTAAGATCTCTCGTTCTCTGTTATTAGCGAACTAGACAGCAAGAAAATCATAATTGCACCATGTTGAACCTTCCAAACTTCGAACAGGTGAAGCATATTGCAAGATCTAATAAAACATCAGCTAGAGACTTTAGAATTTAATCCCTTTAGCTCTCCCCCCGTTTGATATTGTCAATGCTATATGGCTGCTCGTATCTTTGTTCAATTCAGATGATTGATCTGGGTTCTGTATGGAACAAATAACCCTAATTTGCTGGCACAAGCAGTTGCAGACCACAAATTCAACATTTCCAAAATCAATACCAATTACCACCAGGTCCCCCTTGAGCAGCAGCAGCAGCAGCAACTTTTCGTGCTACGTATTGAGGCTTTGTCTGAAGTCTATTAGCACCTTTAATCCCCTCTTCTGCCCTCTCATCTTTACAGCTTGGGTTTCGCCGTGGATATGAACAGCTTGGAGCAGCATACTGGGCTGAAACAGATGGATTTCTACCCATCCTCCGTTGCTCAGCCTCAGCTGTCACTGCTACCCCACAGTTGTTGTAATGCAATACTGAACCTACAACTTTTCCCGGGCATGCAGCGATGCCTGAAACATGTGAACCGCAACAGAAAAAAGCAAACTTAAAAATCCACTCAATTGGAAGCATATGTTTATAAATTTCACACCCAAAGATGAGCACACACAAGTGTAAGGGAGAACAAACGTATAAAGGGCAAGAACAGAATAGCAACATGGCATTCTATATGAAATCAAAGATCTGTAACATCATCATCTTCTACAAGCCATTCTACATTCAATTGTCTGGACCCGGCTCCTCTAAAGTGAGTAACTTCAGAGGATAAAGTAAGTAATTTCAATTGTTGATGAAAAAATCAAGAGTCAAATTTACACGCACACAATACATGCATAACAAATCATGGGTGTGTTAAAATATTAATCATTGATTTTCTCATCAACTTTGTTCATTTTAGAGGAGTCAAATCCCAATTCTCTGGTGCATGTGCCTATAGATGTGTTCATGTGTACCTAACATAATATTACCCCAAAAAATAAATCATCAAAAGAATCTTGAATAAGTCCGTAGCTCTATTTTGTTAACACAAGTCCTGCCGCTTTCAGCCATTCACACGTAATTCCAATCGTGTGACAGAAGCAAGAACAATGAATCAAAATGTAACAAGCCTCAACAACGAACACATCACTCTTTAAAGATAATGCCTACCATGCACTTATGAGAAGCAGGAAAGAAGAAAGAAAGGGGGAAGTGAAAAAGAAGCAAAATACATACTACGATTGGTCATCAAACCTTGAATATTTTGAGGAGCTTGTAAAGGAAGCCTGGTCATTGGGATACCACCAGTCCTGTCTATGGCCGGCTTCTCAACTTCTTTGATGCTGCACTTGGAGAGATCACCTGAAACCTCAGCCATAGTTTGTCTTGAGTTATCTGAATACAACACACATGGCCTGCATTACAGTCTCAAATCAGCACAGTTGGCACAGTTCAAGAGAAGACGAATGAGTGTGCTGACAAGATAAAAGAGCAATAGCTAAAGAAGAAAGCCACGTTTTCATTAACAAAATTAGGATACCTGGGTAATGATGCATGTTGCCTCTCAGGTGGAGTAACAGTTCCACCTTTTCCATAATGCTCCTCAAGATATGCAAATTGCTTCTTGAAGTGGTCCACAGCACTATTCAAAAAATGTGTTAGGACTTGGGATAAATAATAAAAAATAAAAAGCTGAACCGATATACTATATGACGTACGATTGCAAATTTACATGCCTATAAAAGCATGAAATTGCCATTAAACTTATATTTCAACAAGTGCAAAGCCCAGGTAAAGTTTTCAAAAGTATTTATTAAAAATGTTAAGAAGTAGGTATCCAAAGGAAATCCTTAAGATACTCGAGGATCTAGAGCAGAACCACTTAAGAAGATGTTAGGCAGAGGAAAAAACATAATCTTATATCAGAAGATGTTGGATGGCTCACAGGTCACAAGTAACAATCAAATTCTCTCGTATGATAAATAGAGAATTTGTTAGAAGAAAGGGAAAATGCAGAACCAGAAGTGAAGAAGAAGAAATCCTTTTCAAACACCTATATATGAAATTAATTAAAGGGTAGAACAAAAATGTTGACCAAATGTTATTATTTGATAACAGTATCAGGTGAAATATCAAACAATGTTGAATTTACAAATCCCATCAAGTTTTCAAACTCATGCAAAAGAATGGACAGAGAAACAGAAATTTTGGTGCAGGTTTGGACAATAGTACCTTGGATACATGAATCCTGTTGGCTCTGCTCCCTCTAGATGTTCTTTTAACATCTTAGGATGATACTCTAGAATCTCTCGGTATATAAGCTCCCGCACATCTTCTTTTGTTATCCTACGTCTCTCAAATTCAAATTCCATCTTAGTAACTGGCTGAGCAGAAGGCTCTCTCTCAACCTTGGCCAAGCCCTTAAAATATGGATCCGCTAGAGCCTAATTATATCATACACAATATTCCCATTAAAACTAAACATGATGTGTGGAAAGTTAACAGCTGATGGATGGAAATTCAACCTCTTCAGCAGTAGGTCGATCCTTAGGCTCAAATGCCAGCATTCTTTCTAACACACGAAGAGCCAGGGGATCTACATTAGGAAACTTTTGGGAGAAAGAAACTGGCTTCTTCCTACGCATGCTACCCAAGTATCTCCGAGCTTTCTCATTCCGTACCTGTTAATATACTGCCAAGGTTATATTAAGTAACAAAATAAAGGACACAAATTCGCTAGAAGGATTGGCAAATGAACATCAGACCTTAGCAATGGCTTCTGGAGATGGTGTTCCAAGAAAATCAGTCATAAGGTCCAATTGATGGACAACATTCTTCCCCGGGAAAAGAGGTTTCCCAGTTAAAAGTTCTGCAAAAATGCAGCCAATGCTCCATATGTCTATAGCTGGGGTATACTGAAAGAAAAAAGTCAACAACAACATTCATTATCCATCTTCATTTGACAAACACTAATAACCATTCTTTTTTATTTGACTACAAAGTAAACAGTATATATCCAATAATGATGTAAGTGTGCAACCAAACATTTTCAATTGGAACATATTAGCATATCAAACAAACATTAATAGGCATTGTTAGAGGGGTAAAATGACTCATAGTCTTGACACAGGTTCTTTTGTATGTTTAACTATAACCCCAATAAGTTGTTAACAGCAGTTAAAAAAAGCCATGGATAAATTTTCTTTAAAAAAAATCCTGAAGCAAGTTTTGCTGGAGCAAGATCTGTAGCATGGCATCAAAATTACAGATAATAATAATAATAATACAAAACACAAAATTCAAAGAGATTCCTGGAATGCTGACATATTTGCTTGAGGAAAGAGACAAGAAGGACAAGGGGAAAGCAATGTGCCCAAACTTTTAGGTTCCAAGCAGTGCTAAATATGATATAAGAGAGCAGTCATCCAGGATTAGATATTAAACCTTGGAGAAAAAGGATCCACACAACTCAGGAGCTCTATACCACCTAGTTGCAACGTAATCCTGTGAGGAAACAAGTGGGCTTAAACAACGCATAATGACAAGAGGAGGAGAGCTATGTTAAAGGTGAGTATTTCAGAGGCAAAAGATTCTTACTGTCCAAAATATAGCAGTTGGTGTATCATTGAAAGCCACTCTGGCAAGACCGAAGTCACAAATCTTCAGTTTGCAGTCAGCATTTGCTAAAATATTTTTTGGCTTTAGATCTCGGTGAAAAACATTTGCTACAAACCCATTAAAAAGTTAAATTCAGCCACAACAATCATGTGATTTAACAACTAGCTCTTAAAATAAAACATTATGAAAAAGCTACATTAGGAAATCTAAAAATAAAAACTAGCTAAATATAAAGATCATAACCTGTGTGTATATACTTCAAGCCTCGAAGAAGCTGATAGAGAAAAAACTGATAATGCTCTGGAGTCAAATCATCATTTGCCTTGATGACCTGATGTAAATCAGATTCCATAAGTTCAAAAACAACATATATATCTTTAAATTCCCTTCTAGAAGGAGGTAACAAAATATGCTTGATCTCCACAATATCAGGATGACGTAAGAGTCTAAGAAGCTTGATTTCACGAAGAATGCGGGTGGCATCAGAAACATGTTCAAATATGTCATTGATTTTCTTTATTGCAACCTTTTCTCCGGTGCGTGTATCATATGCAGAGCAAACAACACCATAGCTTCCTTTACCAATTACTTCCTCTATTCTGTATCTACTCCCTTCACCATATTCTGTAAAGAAGTCTACATCTACAGATGACTGCATAAACACAACAAATTAGACTTTGTGACTATACCGAGCAAAGCCAAAGTCATGATTTAAATGAGCAGCAACACATATACGAGGCTCCATATACACAAGATATGGAGGAAACCAGAATGAGGTTCCATATATTTTATACAAGAAAGTTGCAAGCTCAGCATCTAAAGTTTGTGTCCATCCACAAACAGAGAAGATAAAGCTAGCTAAAACTTTTAGAAAATGAATATCACGGTAGTTAATAAAATCAACCACAGTACATTAGACTCATTCCTTTGACAATAATCAATATCCACTTTTCTAGAGCTTTTAAAACCAATATTCTGAATTTACTTAAGTATAATTGAATTTATAAGGATAAAAAGAAAATGAAGAAAATAGAAGCTCTATTTGTCGCATGCAGCTTTTCACAAAACTATTCATGAAAGCACAAATTCAAGTACTCGGTTAAATTGTAACAAGGAAACTAAAAAAGAGCTGAAACTGACTACATAACAAAACACAAGACACTTATTTGTTGTACTAACAAATATCTAAAATATTGACAGGGATTCTTAAATTTACAAAAAATTGAAAAAATTAAAATTAAAATATTTTTTAAAAATTATAGAATATATGCATAATTCATGCAGATAAAATCTAAAAGTCTAAATTAAAAGAGAAAATGTTTAAAATTATAAAGTAGATATGCATAATTTATTCGAATAAATTTGAATTTAAAAATTCAGAAAGAGTGACGGTCAGAGAGAGAAGTTAGGAAAAACATGTTACTTTTAAGAGAGTAAACTAAGAGAATAAGCTAAAGAATGTATTCTAATTTAATTTAAATTATATACATTTACGATGGTTTGAAAATATCCACTGAATAAAACGTGATATTTAATTAACCAAATAAACAGGGAAAATAGATAAATAAGGAACCCACAGGGAATTTTTAATTAAGCAACATAATTTATTTGTTACTGTTAAGACTCGTATAAGGGGAAGAAAAAGTGAATACAGAGTGTATCCATAAAAGGAAAGTTACAAGAAAAACAACATCAACAAAGTCTTGTCTCACTAGGTGAGATCAGCTCAGACGATGTCACTGGTATTTGGTCAAAAATCAAACTCTGCCTACAGTCTTATAGCCGGTACAAAGCCTGGGTAAGGGATGAGAGTTGTGTTAGGCCCTCGACATGCAATATAAACTTGTCGAAACCCCAATAATAAAAATAAAAATAAAAGGCAGAAAAAAAATGATAGGTGATCTCCAGTGAATAGGCCATGTATTTGATGGAGCAAGAGAGAATTAAAGAGATTATCTCATCCTCAAGGGTGAGGATTCTAATCTATTATATAATAATGGATTATTTCGCATGCTGTTTCATGAAAAAGATTTCCTGGTTGATGTAATATTTAAACTAACTTGAACAGTGAAACATATTTTTTTAAAGAATGCATTACAATGGTCAGCGCTCAGTAGATAGGGTAGAAACCAAAATAGCTGACAAGAAATCTTTGAAGATGGAAAACTTTCTGTAGGACCTCGCAAACCAAAACAATTCTCAGAACTAGACAGAATGTTTTATGTACAATACAATCAAAACAGAAAGAGATTTAAAAACAGAAAAAAAGTATTCAGAGCCAAGGACACGATAATACTACATGTTATGAGAGAACAAAATCTCAAAACAATTGGTACAAATCCTATCCACACTACAAATAGATGCATAAATTACAAAACAAGGAGCAATCATTGTCTTCAACACCCACCTAAAATAACCCCAGCAATATCAGACAACAATGCAATACAAATCATGCTACATAAACACGCACATCTACACAAAAGTGTGCACATATGTTGATTAACTTTACCTTTTTTCTCTGATCATGCGGCATCTTGGAAACTGAGCATAAAACTATTCAATGATCCAACAACCCCCTCGACCGTAACTCAATTTTAGATCACCAGACTCCCAATACCAGTGAATTTAAAATGGCACTAGAATCCCCGGATCACGAGAGGGTGAACAAAATGCAATAATAAAACAAAAGTGCAAAAAGGAAAATGGAAAAAATAAGGAGGAAATAAAACAAAGAACTTTAGAGCTCAAGAATACAAAGACAGACCCAGTAAAATTTGGCGGCTAAAATAACAGCAGTGATTGTAACAAAGGAACTTTAACTACACTAAACAGCACTGTATAGAGACGGAGACTACGGAAGATGAAACAAGAAGAACATAGACAATTTGGCGGAAGTACCAAAAATGTAGCTGTAAAGACCCCAGTTACAGATCACGTTGGAGAATGAGTTATTCTAATCAATTAAGCTGAGAAACAGCGGAAAAAACTAATCTTGTGGCGATGATCACTAACGGGGTTAAAGGGAAAGAAAAAAAATAGTAAACAGAGACAGAGAGAAAAAGGAAATGGTGGGGATTTGAGAGCGGAATAAGATTCTTTTTGTTGTTGTGGAGAAAGCAGGGAATTGAAGAAGAAGAAGAAGAAGCAGATTCTAGAGATTAGAATGGAGAATTGAGAATGAGAAAAGGAAAGCTCTTGGATCTCAAAGAGAGAATCCGAGAGACAGAGAGAACATATAATGTGGTTGAAGTTGAAGAAGGGGGTGCGGTGTATTAAGCTCAGAAACAGAGACGCATAATAAAGGGAACAAGACTGGCAAATAATTTTAGTTATTATAATTCCAAGGTGACTCTGATTTAAAACGACAGGTATTACAAAAGGACATATTTGCCACTCCTTTTTTTTTTTTTTTTCCTCATTCTACCATTTTTTTAAAATATTAAAACATACTGTTATTACACTGCGGAACATCTGAATCAACTAGCACAACGTTAATCAATGTTTATCAGTAATCTCTAATTTGAGCACCAATCATGCAGCTACGTTAATCTCTATTGAGAGTACAAAAATTATACTTATAGTAATTTATATTGACTTAAGTAATATTGGTATTTTTCTTATAAATCATCTTAATATTTTATGAGAAAGTATTAAATAATTAAAAAATATTTAATATTATTTTATCTAACAAGTAGGAGAGTTGGTAAAAAAGAATTATAAGAAAATTTAAAATTATTTATGTTAACTTTTATAATGTTGTTTAATTATTTTTATGTATGATAATATTATTGATTTTTTTATAATCGGTTCGTAATTATTTGACATTGAAATCTGTCCTTGGATAAGGCGCTTACATGGAAGAGAGATTGGGTTTGCTACATGACTAACACCAAAAGAAAATTGGTACATGTTTGACTCTTTTATGATTATAATATAGGATGGAGAGGAGAAGGTGATCCAAAAATAAATTGAGAAAATGAATAAATTATTGCTTCCTTTTCTAAATATAAAACTCTTTTATTTAATTTATATGTTTCAAAAAATTAATTATTTTAATTAATAATATTATATTTATTAATAATTTATATAATTTTTACATTACCACTTAAGAACGTTACTTAATAACAAAGATTAATTTAAAAAAACTAATATCAAAATAAAAATATTTAAATTACTCAAAAAAACTTATTTTATAAAAATAAAATGTTATTTAAACCTATTTTCTTTCTTTAATGATATCAAATAATTATTTTTTTTATTTTTATCTTATATTTTTATTTTCTTAATTT
>JAMLFT010004520.1:0-19386 GCA_026544285.1 Pachyrhizus erosus | reverse complement strand
GTTCCTTCTCTTTAAAGGTTTTCTAGACTTGTCTTGACTTCAAATCTTCTTTTCATTGCCCTTGTGAAAGGTCCAAAAGAATCTTGAAGTGTCTCTGGGAGTGTCTTACCCTCTGATGAAGCCAGGAATGTATCATTTTGCATATTAGCTTTTTAATGACCATTCTTAAGTGTTATGAAGCTCAAATTTTGACTGTGTAGTCTTAGCAATGTAAGAGCTCGTGTTCATCATTCAGAAGGTGGAATGTTGAATTTTGAAGTCTTTGAAAAGTTGGGTCTGTTAGCTTTTTAAATGTTAATATGAGCTTTTTGATCCATGGCCAATAACTTTCTAATACTTGTGCAAGAGGGTTTCTAAATTAGCTTTCTAAGAAGCTTACTTTCCTTCTCATGTTCCTTCTTTTGATGAGATGATCATGTTTCAAAATTCTTATCCTCCCTTGAAATCTTCAAGGTTTCAGCATAAACTTTATTAGAGGCTCTTTAATTAGGATTCTGAACTCATGGTGTTATAAATTTCAAGAAATTTCAAAGATATAACTTTACACTATGCAAGAACACCTTAGTGGTGTTTGACTAATAAGAAACTTGATTTCTTAAAATGTTTAAAATATCATGCCTTATAACTCTATCATTGTAATTAATTTTCTTTCTTATCAAGGTTTAATAGCTTTATTATTCACCACGAACAACTTTCTAATGTTTCTTTTTTGATGGATGACCAATTATGAACAAAGTGCATTCATCTTTTTTATTGTGCTTTCTAATTGTGATGTTTGTTTTCAAAGAAGCTTTTTTCTTTCACAAGCTCCTTCTCATTTTGTATAAACTTTTTACATGGTGAAAAAAGTAACTAAATAAAAATGAGAATATTACAAAGCAAACTTGAGTGCTTAGAATGAACTTTCTTTATTTTAGGTAGTTTATTTCTTGCATTCTTGAAATGTAGAAGAATTGTGCTTCAAAATAAGATTGAATGTGTTTTGGCACAAATTTTCATGGACTCAATAATTGATAACTGTCATTTATATTTTCAAATTCGCAGTATTTATATGTAATTATTTAATATTTTTTATGTTTTTTAGTCTTAATTGTACTCAAAATTTGGTAAAAGTATAAAAATTAAGCTTTTGTAATAAAATCTTAGTTTTCTTTAGTTTCACATTTGATTCCTTTTATTTTAATGTTTTTAAGAAAATATGTTAAAAAACCAACCAAGAGGATATGAAAGGGACATAATGTCACTGAAGTTCGCTTAAGTGAGGCCAATTAGGCTCGCTAAAGCATGACCTCGCTGGAATTTAGAAATTGGTTATGTGCTTGCTTAAGTGAAGTCATTTAGGCTCACTTAAGCGCGGCTATGCTAGAAAGTCCAAATTATCTTTGTACTCATTTAAGGAAGACCACTTAGGTTTGCTTAAGTGAGATTGTGTTGGAAGGCGGTATTTACTTATGTCCTCGCTTAAGAGATGTCATTTGAGCTTGCTTAAACAAGTCTCTGTGATTGACACACAAAGTCTAAGTTTGAATCCCTAAAGATATACAAAGAAACCTAGAGCGTAGACAACGATTTTTGAGTATTTACGTTAGAGAATCTAGGTCAAAGAAAGTTGGTTACGACTTCCATGTGTGTGGATTGTTCTCCAATAATCTCTTTATCAAAGTTTTCTTTCCCTTAGCTATGAGTAACAACTAAGTTCATCCTTCATTAGGATTTAATGTAATATTTCCCAATTTTATGAAATTACTCTTTTGTTATTCAATAAATGATTATTATTGTTCCTTTGTATGCTAATGTTTGTTTTACCCTAATAATCTAATTGCATGATTTTATATGTTTAATTGTAATTAAAAAATTCGATTGAATTGTAAACTGAAGAAGAACAACCAATAATTTTATGCATATGGATAAGGTAAAAAGGATTGATCACAATTAAGTTATAATCATAATATTAATCACTTAACTACTCAAATCAAAGAATTAGTGGCGAGGTCAAAGGATTTTAGGTTCTTTTGTTTAAGGAATTAAGGTTAGAATAAATTGTTGGTTAGTGATTATAGTTGCTTAATTGAATACAATTGTTATAATTACATGAGAAAATAATTTGATAAAGTTAAACCTTGGTGATCTCATTTCATATATGACAATCATCTATTGCATACTATGTGTTAAATAAAAACACAACCAATTTTCTTTATTACAATTTAATATTTTGTACTATTTACATTCTAATTCTTAAACCCACTTTTGCAGTCTACTTTAATTATCATAAATACCTAAGTATTCAGCAAATGTCTACAAAGACGATATTTTATTTACACTTTATTACTTGTAAAATCGATATATTTTCTAGAATCTCAACACACATCATCAAAAGTGTTATGTTAGTAATGTCATGTCAATAAAGGCTAATATATGCGTGTAATATATAGAAATTAAAAAAGAAAAAATATATAATTTATTGGGATTAAAAAAGATGACATGCTTGTAAGAATAAAAAAAGATATTTAAGTCTTAAATTAAATATTAATATAAAATAAATACTTATACAAAAGAGGCTTATTTAAAAATTTTAATATGAAAAATCATTTAGGAGTAAGTACAAGTCAAGTCAAGTTAAGCTATGATAGGCCTTAGTTTTGTTGGGTTCATAATTACAAAGTTTGATGTTATTTAATTTACTTGTTACAACATAATTTTTAAGGCCTAGTCTAACTTATTTGAAGGTCTAACCTCTAACAGGCTACCTAACATATTTTTACTCCTATAGGTAATTAAGTAGACCATGTTAAGCTAGGGTTTCATTTTTTATAAGAGGTCAAGCTTATTTAAGAGAACAACGTTAGTATGTATTTGGTTGCATAGTTGAACAACATATAACTCCATTTGAAAAGGGAACAAATTCCCAAAGAAAAATACAAAGCATCTTGTCCTTGCTATTGTGACTCAACTTTATGGTTATATAAAACATGTCCTAGTGTTGTTTTTGTAAAATCTTTTAAATTAGGCCAGATTTTTAAACAAAACATACCAGACCTTAAAAATTAGCATATAACAAGAAAATAAACCAAACTGAATTTTTTAATTATGAACCAAGACAAACTCAAGAATATCAAAGCTTAGTTCATTTTCATCACTAAATGTTTATTCCATATTAAAGTTCTTAGGTAGATCTGTTACATATTTAAGTATTTATTTTATATTAAACTTTAAATATTATTTTGTCTTGTAAATATATTATTTTTTAGCTCTTATAAGTTTTTTTTAGTTCTTCTGAATCATATTATTTTTTACTTTTACCCTCTTAAGGTGACACTTTGGATAACATGACACTTTGTTATGATGTGTCATTTAATGATGTCATCTTTTGCTTGCATGACTTTTGTTAACATCAACAGTTATTCATCTTATTAGCAAATGTTAATAATTTTTAACAACAAGAAGATCAATAACAAATGTGTGTAAAGACATCAACAACAAATATATATGTGTGCATTAGATTAAAATTAAAAAATGAGTAAATTATAAATATAAAGGTATCTTTAAATTTTTAAAAGAAAGACAATTAAAGTTTTATGAAACTTATAGTAATCAACCAACTCATTGTTGTATATCGAAAAAAAAATTGAGTTTGACTTTAGTTGATACATTTTAAGAATTAGCATAAATTATGAGTAAGCCTACAATTTTAGTGAATTGAACTAAATTGTCTTGTAAACCTAGTTAATTTAAAATTTCATGATGCAATTATGGTTTTTAATTTTTTGTTTAAATTAAATATTATTTTCTTTTAAGTTTTAATAATTTTTATTATTTTAAAATACTTTTTTCATAATTATACTATTATCCTTAAATTTAAATTGAATTAAATATTATTTTTATAATAATTTGATTCATTGAAAGAATACAATAAAGTAATTTTAATCTATATAATTAAATGATTTAATAAAAAATGTTAACCACAATATATTTGGAGGAAAATACATGCTAATTTTTATGAAGGGGGTGGTGGTAAATTATAACATTCAACTTTTAATTATGCACTCATGAAATTTATTTCGAGGAAGTTTTAGAAAGGTAAAACATAATTTCCTTCTATATAGGTAGATATAATAAACAAGCATAATTATACATTATATTTTTGTACAAATTTGATACAGGGTTTTTTTTCTTTCTTAGAAAGTATTGTGATACAAGGTTTGAATCTATCACTTGTAATTTCTTGAAACCAATAAATATTGGTGCTAACACACTTCTGATGGGTTGTACTTAATTTGTACATGAAATATATAGTAATAACAAAGTTTTGCAATTACGCAGTGGGGTAAGAAGCCATCATGGCTATGCCACATAAGCCTTCTTTAGCAGCAACGTCTCTTTGCATCCTAATGTATCCTTTTTCACCCCACTTTACTCCCCATGAATTCTTCACCAACCAATACTTAGTTCCATCATCACTTACTCCATACCCCACTGCAGTGACACCGTGATCCAAGTTAGTGCCACATGATCCAGTGAAGACACCACCTGAATAAAATTGAAACTCAAATCCGCTAGCATCAATAGCTACAGAAACAGGTTGATGAGTAACGGCTTTGAGCAGTGCACTCTCACTGTTGGCAGGGACATCCTCATACCCCTTAATGCTAGCTGCACGGCTGCCTTCTGCTTTTGCATTGCACTTACCATCAACACCCTCATAAGAGTAAGTCGCTTCTGTGGCGAGTCCTTTGTTTTGCAAGATAAATTTGAAGGCTTCATCCATTAGACCTCCTTCACAACCTTGGTCCTTACCCTTTGTGTCACAATCGACAAGCTCTTGTTCTGATAAAGAGATCAATTTGCCACTACTCAGCTTGGTGATTCCTTCCATTGCTGCCACAGCAGAAAATGCCCAGCAAGATCCTAGATGGTAAAAATACAAAGCAAAGTTTCGTTAGGTGATCTTTGAATAAATTTCTCCTTAAATACTTATAAAAAATAAAAGACATATTATAAATTAAATTTTTCATATAACCTTAAATCAACTTATACACTTTAATGGAAATTCATTTATTTTAACTTCTTGAAGAGCTAAGGTAACATTTAATTATAAGTCTTAAGTACTTGTGAATTTCAGATAATCATCAAATTCAAACAAATACCACATTGGCCTTGATCTTTAATGGGTGTGACAGCTCCTTTCTGTCTCCAATCCAATGTAGCTGGCACTGCTGTCACATGTTCATACTTAAATGTGGGTGTCCTAGTTATTTTGGAGAACTTATGACCCTTAAATCTATTTCTGGCTTTGAATTCCTCATTTGTGAGATCAGCAAATTGGTTGATGCCAAGCTTGTAAGGCTTGTCTCCAACATTGTTAAAGGCTTCTATGCGTTGCACGTTTTCCTTGAATATCTGGTATTTCTGCTCTTTCTCATATGAGTCCGTGTAGACTTTTCCATGTGTAGCCATCCACTGCTCATGCCTCTCACGCATTGGAGCATCTTCGAGAGTGCGAGCATTGGCATCGAAAGCACAAAATGCAAAAACAAGGAACAAAGCCAACGTGCAATATTGGAAAAGCTTTTTGAAAGCCATGGCAGTGTCAATGGAAAACTACACTGCTTTGGTGAAATGTGAGAAAGTTGAGGTGTTGATCACTAAGATCACTTGAGATATATATACACACATTTGAAAACTCGTTTGTGTTATTAACAAACCATGCTCTTCGATGTGCCTTGGAATACTAAATTTTCTGACTACGACCCATAACGCTTTAATATGATGAATCATTTATATCAAAGTTTCATCTGCGTACGTAATTACGTATTGAAATCAATGTTTATGAAAGAATATTTTTGAGATATCATACATTCTCATGTTGCACAAAATGCTAAGGGTAGTTGCGTGGAATTAGAATAGAAAATCCATTATAAAATGTATAAAAGGTGAGATGTGAGCTGAAATATCATCGAAGCCTTTTTAGTTTCTTTTAGTCATGGAAGCAGTGTTATCGGTGCACGATAAGTCATTAGCCCAATCAAAACACTAAATTAATGGGTTAGTATATCAATAATTAAACTCTATTTTATTGTACATATACGAGTGATTCGATAATAATTTAATGACAAAAGACCCAGTAGAATCAGTAATAATTGTTAATATAAATTTTAATATTATCTTAAAATTTGAATTTAGATTAATGTAACTCTATAAAATTAATTTGTAAAATAAAAAATTGTCTATTATTTATATAATTTAATTTAATTATATTATCGGACGATGTAAAATCTTCAAATCATATATAATATATTGTATATAAATAAAATTAATCATACATATAAAAAAAAAATTGTTGATTCAATGGTTATTATAAATTTTAGCAACCAGTGAATACCTGGTTCAATGGTCTCCAATTTGAATAGATGATGGTACTGGTTACAAGTTCAGTTTTTAGTTAAATAGATGGAATTAATCGATCAAATTCGTATTTGAAATTATTACATGTAAAAAAAATTACACATTTTTATTCTCCTGTGGGTGTAGATTTAACTCTATTTAATAATATTTAACCTTACCACGATTATAAATTAATAATTTTAACAACTATTAACCATATAAGTTAATACTATCTTGAATAACCTTTAAAACTTTTCTCATCATTATTAATTGTATTAAAACTTTTACACCAAATTATAAATAATTATTATTACATTAAAAATTTATTATGAACAAGTTTAAAGGTATCGTGCTTAAGGTGGCAATGAAATCTTTGTTGTCCATAGTAATTGTATCTAATTCAAACAAGATGACTTTCAGGTTAAACATGATTTACATAAAAAAAAAAAAAAACAAACAAACAAAAGAAGAAGAATAAAGGTTGCAATGAAATCGATTTGTAGTTTTTGTCATTTTCTTTTAAAGGATTGTAGTTTTTTAATACGTTTGTTTAGAGTTGTAAAATACTTCTTTTTTCATTTACTAATTTTGTAGGACTGGATATACATAGTGCAGTGTGAATTAAACTCCCAATATTTAATTTTCGCGAATTTTTCAAACATTTTATTTTTATTTTTATTTTTCTATTATGTAGAGTATAATAATATTTTATCAAACCACTTTAGATTTTACCACTTTAGAGTATAAATTCAACTAATAGTCTTAAATTCAAGTGCTTCATATAAAATCTAATATTTTTATTACTAAGCTAAAGAAAATATCAATTGCTAAAATCATAGGAAAAATAATAATATTCTACTATATTCATATAAAAAATCATATTATGCAATATAAAGATAACTTCTAATTTCTAGAGTGCATGTCTTTCATTGATAGAAATACTCAAATATTTAATACTAATAATAGTATAATTTTTTAAATATAAACTGTTAAAAATAAATAATTACATTTATATATCTTTATTCAAATAGTTATTAAAAATTAATCTTTAATTAAATCTATTTTTCTTAAGTAGAAATTGTGTGACAATTTTACAAATATATAAGATATCAAAATGTAAACATAATTGATATAATAAATTTATAAATAATATTTATAAGTACAGTTTGAATTGGATTGTATCGGTTTTTAAAATTAAATCTAAAATCTTATCCAATTCAATAAAAAATTATTTTGTTTTGTTTTTTAGTTTGTTCAATTTTTGTTTAGTTTATTCGGTTTTAAGTTTTTTTTGGATCAATTTGTTTTTGTTTTTATTAGATTTTTTTTTACCAGGTAAGATTTTCATTAAATTAGATTTATCTATGAACGCCCGTAATTATTATGTTGCAAAGTAGTTCAATACTTCAATTTTTCACTTTCTCTAAACCCGTTTACACCAACTTCAACTCTTATTCTTTTTAATTCCTCAAATGAATAAGCTTCAGTTACACCGCACAAAATAATTGTTGGTTACTCAAACTAATGAGTCACTTTTATGTATTACAATGTAAAATTATTGTCACCTTAATAAGTTTTTTCATAAACACATGGTTGATTTCTCTAATAATGTTGATAATATTTTACGAAAAATACTAGTGATATTTTTTTAAACTCTTTTTTAACAATTTTTTATGTTATTGATTAAAATTTATTAAAAATTATTAATTTTAATAAGACTCATTTTTTATTTAATTATTATTTTTAATTAAAAAATGAGACTCATTAATAATTTTTAATAAATATTAATTAATCACATAAAAATATGAAAAAGATAAAATATTTTAAAAAAAAAACGTTGTTAGGATTTTTTATATTTTAAATCTCGTAAAAGTTTCACATGATTATTAGATTATTGATTTTATTTTTTTAATTATATGTAATATTTTATAACTATAAAATCTAAAATGATTATTTGTTGGTCATTTATCTTAAACGCGGGTCTAAATCTAATAAACAAACACTATCTTTCTTTTAATATATAATATCTAATTTTTTAAAATTATTTATTTTTTTATATAAGACTCAATTCATATTATTTTATATATTAATTATTTTTAAACTAAAACATCTCTAATTAAATAAGATATAAGTAGTAGAAGAAAAAAAAAACATTAATGACAATGATATTTTTAAAAAATATTTAAATTTAAGAAAAATTTATCACTATTAATTAAATTAATTATTTTTATTTAATATTAATAAATCAAGTAATTATTTCTTATAAACAAGAATCGAAGTAGGGAATGCTATAAGACATAACCGACCAAAAAAGCAATCTTTCTAATATTATGATCGGATACATTTGACAGAAAATGAGACAAGTTAGCATCTTATCAAGTAAAGAAAAAAAAACTATAAAATAGCTGCAAAATGTTTTGTAGAGAACATGTTAACTTCTCAAGATGCTCAGTTACGTAAAGTTCTTAGAGAAGCAGAAGTGGCTTTGCTAATATCCCAGACAATTATTGAATAATAGCATTTGTTGAAGAGTTGAGAAAGACAACTCTCTCTCGCTCTGTTGTCTTTTTCTTTTAAGGACTGAAAATAGATCCGTCTAAGAAATTAATATTAGTAAGCCTGGTCAATTGCATTCTTTGTCTGATCAAACAAAATGTCCCAAAACTTGTGCAAAGAGAAATGCCTTAAGATGAATCCAACAAATAGGGGACCCAAAAGGGTTGCTTCTACGTTTTTAAGTTTTTAAGTTTTTTAAGTTCTAACTAACACTCAAACATGAACGCTTAGAGGTTTCTTATATTATACATGCGTGTACGTTCAATGCCATGATACCATCCTTTTCTTAAGTCACACCTCATAAACCATTCAGATACGGATTCATTATCACTGACGACACCCCTAACTGACTCATGTATGTGTCTATAAAATCTAATGTCATCTGTAACCAAAAATGTTAGTAACACATTGTTTATTACGTATATTTCTTCTTATCCACTTTTTATTAATTAAAATTTATTAAAAATTACAAAATTATTACAAGAACCATTAAATATAAAGTTCTACAGAATTTTGTGATTTATACATATAATTTGTCCATCTATATAAACATACGAAACTAATTCTCTCAATATGATTGTTTAACACTCATTATCTGTACCGTTATATATAAAAGGGATACAATCCCCACATGATTGTTTAACATTCATGACATCTATAGGAAATACTAATTTTATTAACTGATTTTTTATATCTACTTTTATAAAATCGTTTATCATTAGTTGTTCTCCACTTTTATTAAGAATTTTTTTCCTTCACTTCTGCTCACACTCTCACTCACAATCCCATCTTATTCAAAAATTAAACTAACCTCTACTCTTACAATTCACTTACATACGACAGAATTTGATGAATAAAATTACAGTAACTATTTTACTGCTTTACTAGTTTTTTTCTTTTTTATTTAACTTCATGAAATTTTTTTAATTTTAAAAAATATAGAAATACGGAGTGTCTCTCTTCCCTTGATCTAATATAAGAACAGTACAAAAACTGTAGCTTATCAAACATCAATATACATAAATAAATATATGTTTGTATAAAAAGATTAAGAATGGATGAAACTTGTTAAAATACGAATTTCTTTTAGAATGTACAAACCTTGGTTTCATTTAATTTATGACGCGTGCCCTCTTGGGGATAAGATGAGTCGCACAAAAAGATATGATTGTGTATTAAGAAAGTTTATTTCAACTACTTAGGTCAGAATAACTGGTATCAAATATAATTGTAAGACAATTATTTCTATGACAAAAACCTTTGATTTAATGTGTATGTCATCCAGTTCTTCAAATAGAGAAGAACCAGAGTCTCCTATCATCCTATGCTTTTCTGTACAAGAAACAAACGAATACTTTCAGTGCTTATCTAACAATCCCTATGTGCTTTTCCTTTCATAACAAAGTCAAAAAAAAAAAAAAATGTAGACCAAGATAATCTCAAAAACAGAATGATTGCAGCATCTCTTATGATATCTCATTGAGCCATGAACAGTAACCGGTGGTAGTACAAGCAACATAGATGTACCACCAGTGCACACAACATAAACTCCTCAGACTTCTGCCATCTTTATCTCTGCCATTGCCAGGTGTTATGTTTTCAAGGGGCATTGCCATTTGTGATGCAAAAGGATTCAAACCTTGGCTCAGTCAGGTCTACTATTTCCTCTTCTGATGCACAAGAGCCATCAGATTTTGAAGTCAAGAGGATCAAACTCTCCATATACTCAGCTGAAACTGCATCTGCTGCTTTATTTTTGTTCTCAACTGAAAGATTGTGATCGATATATATTGGCAATGAACTATGTGTTGGAAATTTACTGGGTGTAGCTTGCCTTTGCTTTTCTGCATCCTCTGGTTCCTTTACATGTCCATCAAGAAAAAGATCAGGATATGATTTATTTTTCATGCTACATGAGAATGATCTAGATAGCAGCTGATGTAACAACTAGACAAGTAATATATACATTAAAACTTCAAATATTTGAAAATAAGAAACTTGATTAAACTAGAAACATTGCAATTAGAAATGAAAAACATGATAGTGAATGTGCTTACCTGAAAGAGGCTGGTCGGAATGTTTCTTCTCCTCCTAGATTTTCCTGGGGAAATACTTGAAAGAATCTGAACAGCCTCACTCATGGTTGGTCGAGTGTCAGGATCCAGAAGCAAACACTCCTTTGCTAAGTATGCCATTACCTGCACCTCTTCTTCTGGAAAGTTTCCTTTCAATTGTGGATCAACCAACTCCATTATTACTCGCCTACTGTCCTGTAAGCGAGGAGTAGCCTAAAACAGAAGTTTAAGCAATCTATATCAATACTTGGTTATCCATAAACTTTTCTAGTTGAACTCATTAAGCTATGCTACAAGTTCATAATGAAGCAGGTCATTATCAATAAACCTAATCGTCCTAATTCAGGATTGAAAATGGAAGAAGAGATAATATATTAGAAGGAAGCAAAAGGCATGATGAATTAATGATAGAAATGAAAAACCAAAACAAAAGGAGTCCAAGCTAATATATGTCAAAGATCCTCATGAAAAATTATGTCATAGTACGAGCAGTGAGTTGACCACATTGAAGATCTTCCTCATATGAACAAATGTAAATTCAAGTTAACATTATAGTTACTAGTTAGAAAGATAAATTAAAATACCCATATAACAAGGCTTTCTTCTTTGCCTGTAGATTTATGGATGGGTTGGCGACCACTGATAAGCTCAAGAAGAACCACCCCAAAACTAAAGACATCTGACTCAAGAGAAGCTCTACCAACAATGGCATACTCAGGTGCAAAATAGCCAAATGTTCCCTGCATTCTTGCTGGAGAATTTGAACAGCTTGGGAGGTCATCAGATCTCAAGTTTTTAGCCATGCCAAGATCAGTTATCTGCAAGTTGAATATTTGAGAAGATTATGGAAGTAAACCTTAAGAATTAAGAGACAACTACCACCTATGAACCATTAACACTATTTCCTAAAGAAATAAACACCAGTAGATTTATAAAAGAAATTCAGTGCTGAGAAAGGTGTAACAGAAATTTTAGTTCAAAACCACCACTATGTATTTGCCTTTGGTATCTTATTTGCCTTGTATCATAAGCCAAACTCGGATTCCTATGCAAATCCAGGTATAAAATTTCTTCTAAAGTAATTCCCAATTTGCTACTACCATGCAACCAGAACAAACAAGATTCATACTTTTGCTTGCCAATTTTCATCCAGAAGAATGTTAGTTGATTTGACATCTCTATGAAGAATTCTTGGAGCAGCTGCTTCATGGAGATACTCCAAGCCTCTTGCAGCCCCTATTGCAATCATAACACGAGTAGCCCAATCGATATGTTTCCCAGAAACTCCATCTAAACAGTCCCTCAAATTTCCATTGGCCATGTAGTCAAATACTAGTAACCTATGAACATGTTTTCCTTTTAACTCTGAGCAGTATCCAAGCAAAGGCACCAAATGACAATGATGAAGTCTAGATAATAGTTCAATCTGCACGTACAAAAACATGATTAATTACTTTGAATATTGTACAGCAATAAAAATGCTTTAGACTCATCATTTAACAAGACACTATGGAACATTATATGACCAGCCAAAGAATACTGATATTGCAAGATTAGGAACAACCTCCTTGAAAAATGCAGAGTCTGCTTCTGTCCCTCCTTGATCTTTTAGTCGTTTAACTGCCACATTGCTACCATCTTTCAGCCGACCATGGTACACATAACTACTTCCACCTAGCCCAATTAGGTTGGAAGATGAAAAGTTTTCAGTGGCATTTTCCAGTTCAGCTAACGAAAATTGAAAAATATTTCCATAAAAAGTCTCTCTTGGGCTCCCAAATAGGAAAGAGGCTTTCTGAAAGCATCCTACACAAAAGGAAAATGCTAATTGCAACCAATAAATAATGAATTAACAGAAGATCATTGGAATTTGCATATACATTCATAAAATCTGAAAAGGTTACATTTGAAGCATGAAATTAAAATCAAGGAACTGCTAGTAAAAAAACCAACTTACCTGCGATATGATAAATTGGAGAATTTATTGCATACTTTGTTTCTGGCACTGAAGAAATCCCTGACCTATGACTAATTAAGTTGGTGGTACTACCACTACTTGTTTCCTTATCTGATGAGAATATTGGTGATTGAATAGTACATCTGTCCTTTCGGTAGACATGGCATATAAGTGAGACAAGAAATGCCATGGTAGTGCATATAACACATATTAATAGTATAACTACAACAATCTTGCTGGAAACATGCTTCTTTGAACCTCCCAGCCTGTTGACGGTTCCTTAAGAACACATAAAAAATCATATATTCAGTCTCTGAGCTGCTTGATCTAGGGACAAGCCAGAAATTTTGTATGAAACGGTATATAAGCTTTTTTCCAATATCAATAAGATTAAAATACAATGAAAAGAGGCAAAAAACTGAGAAAGAAAAACAATCTTCACAGTAAGAAGTGATCGGTTATAGCAAATTTGTTTTAAATATCTATAAATAAGAGTTATACCCCAGAAACTAATCCTAGTATGGAAATATCCATTTAGATTCTGTGTACAATAATTGGCTTAGCATTAGTCCATCTAAATCAGCTTCAGGAATCAATTTAGTGAAAGTTAAGAAATGGAAATTCAGGTTTAGAGCAATAGACTGAAGGAAAGATACCCCAGGTGCAGTTGCAAGCATTAAAGCAACTAGAGCTATGACCATCTGCTGCCACTTGGGGAAACCCATTGGAATCACATATGCATGTCCATAAGGATGCACTCTCTTCAGAATCTACATGGAAGGCAAAGCAGTCACCATACAATACTCAGGCTGTGATCACTGTATCTCCATTTCACCCAAAATGGAGAAAATATATTGCATTCCTACCATGTATATTGGTTATCAACCACAATTAGCCACTTTTGCATCTCAATAAATGTAAAAATTTAGTTCCATAAGGTTCTTGGTGCTAGTGTCAACATTTACACATGAATTCTACAACAAAACATTTGGAGGATCAAACTTGACCAATACCTACTAATATTCAATGACTTTTTGCCACTCTATAGTGTGTTCTGCTTTAATAAACATAATTTGAAATTTATAATAAAAGCGACTTTTATGAATCTAGATGAATTCAATTTACCAGGAAACTTTTGCAAAATTATGTCTACTAAACATACACAAAGACAGAGGTAAAGCTAAATAATCAAGTGTAAGAATACAACAGAAATGAAATGGAAGGGAAAAACTGATAGGACACAGTATACAAGAATAAAGGTGAAAAAAAAAAAAAGCAAGGTAATCGGAGTAGTTCTAGAATTAGTTAGAGATTGGTTAAGAGTAGTTCATTGAAGAATTGGTTGGGTTAGCTTAGAGGGGAGTACAGGAAGATTCATTCTGAATAATAGTATCGGATGACTGAGCACTAATTCTGCTGTGAAAGGAGAAACCCTTGGAAGGAAGGATAATTCTCTAATTATTTATTGAAATTTAATATAGTTTTGCAGAATTTGCTTTTTTTCCTTTGTCAGATGTCTTGCTTGTAGGTTCCTAACAAAACACAGAATGAGGCTCTTAGTCTTTATTCCAATAAAAAATTAACAGCATACCTGATTGGCAATCACATGACTTTGAACAATTAGCCAGAGAATAGCTCTGGTTCCCTTGAAAAGAACATCTACATCTCCATTTGTTTAGACTAGATGCATCAGAAGTTTCATCTGCAAAGAACAATAGCAAGCAGAAAGAAAAAAAGAAAGATTTTTGTCTCATGGATTTTATTTATCACTAAGATGAAACATGTAAAACAGGGACCAGGTAAACTAAAAAAAAACTCAATATTAAAAGAACATAAAACTGAAACTAAATATGAATTATCAATTATCTCTTGTGGCAGGAATAAAGTATCCATGCAATGCCCGGTGTATCAAATGCAACTATTTCCTTTTTTGTTTTATTTTTTATTTAAGCAGGAAGCACCTAAATATCAGTATTCATGGTATGATATACTACTGACAAGAAGAAGAGAGACAAATAAAAAAAAATTGATAACTTGTGATACTAACTATAAAATGAGTTAAGTGCTTAATGCAGAGCAAAACTGAAATTAAATACTCCTTGAAGTTTCCGTGGGATGCCCAACATATCAAAAGCTTCCATGTTCTTCATATTTTTTTAAACTTCAGTGCATCATGTATGCTACTGAAAACAATTGGAGAGCCAATTAACAAGTGTTTTCTAAATTGTTATACTAACCACAGAATGAGCACTGAATCCAAAGCAAGCTAATAACTAGAGGAAGAGCAATATTGAGCTGTGGCTTCATTTATTCCAACCCATAAACTGCAAGTAAAAGAAAGGAAATCATTTAGTGCCATACAAATACTTGAGCAATAGTGCTCCTCAAGTTATGAAACAAGCCACATATGTTTGATAATTTCCCAGGAAAATAAATTCATCTGCAGAACCCAGAAGAAATCATGAATGGATGATGAGCAACATGTAACTACATCATTTCAAATACCAGACATCAAGAGACTGAGATCAAGAGATTTAACCAATTAATGGCTACAATGTATTTAAAGTATGTATATACAAGAGCAACATGAAAGTCAATCGAAAGATTGTACCAATCTAAAAGAATTTAAGTGCTATGTAGATAGTCAAACTATCAAGATATATGAAAAATATATAAGAACAAATTTCAAAAGCATATGAGGCCCACGAACACGAAACTGAAGCAACTAACAAAAACTTAATTATGATTTATAGAAATAACTTTGCCACTTTATAGATCATAATTGAAAAAGAAAGAAAATATCATCAATTGGTAAACCTGTATTAAGAAGAACGGACTTAGTCTTCAAATATCCCGAGTCCAATCCTCATCTGTGAAAGCAAAAAGCTAAAGTGATCCACAAGATAAACTAACCCAAAACTTACTAGCTGCACACAAACAAATCAAGGAAGCCAACATCACCCCCATTTTTCAGCTTCTACCCTATGATACACCAAGGAAATAGATGTCAATCATTTTATTCTTAATAAGGGGATAGAAAATCTCTCTCTGACCTAAATTTTACAGCCAGCGTATGCAATTAAGGTAAAAAGGGTAGGAAGGAACAAATGCTGGGTTGGCCAACAAACCTCAGTCACGGTTATTCACCTTCAGTACTAAGTACTTAAACAAACATAAAGCGATGGCAGTGGGGAGGTTATTGACTAAAATACACTGTACGCAAAAGCATTGAAGGCTTGAAATTTTAGTAGAGAGATAGATAGTAGTAAAGAGTTTGGAATAGTAACATTGAAAGAGAGTGGCTAGGACTCATAAATTATAAGTCAACAAACAATTTGCAATAATGTTACAATTGAAGGAGGACAGATGGACCGACAGAATTGTTACATCTTACACCACAAAAATAAATTAATACTACAGTCAGTGAACTGGTAGAAGCATGGCTTGAGAATAGCCTCCGAAGTCTATGAATGTAATGTACCAAAAGAAACCATCATAGTTTCGACCTACAATTCTGCAAAGCTTTTGAGATTTTGGAGATAGAAGAAGAGCGTTTTGGTGCAAAGAAAGTCAAAGCAGCAAAAAAAACTAAAAGAAAGCTATGATGAGCATCTGAGAAAGCCAAGAGTAAGACTAATAATATAGCTAGCGGGTTGGCAAGGTTTTGTAATTTCCCCTCTAATTGCACGTTTTTCCTTGTTTTGGAAAGAAACTAGTTCACTAAACTGAAACAAAACGAAAAAGAAGTAAATTAGAGTAATAGGAACCCCAGCTCACCAACCTCCCAGGTTTAATTATTGGGAAACAATAAAGAGCAATGGGAAGAAAATTAATCACACAAATGGCAAACAGATATGTAGGATAGAGACCTATTCAAAGGAGTCTATTCTATAAAAACAACATAAACATCTAGATATGAATTTATTCAATTGAAGCTTAAAAAAGGAACCACCTAGTCCTCCACCTTGCTGAAAGTAACCCCTTGCTAACTGAAAACAACACTTCAACCTCCCTCCTAAATTTACATCTATCCAAAGTAAAACCACTTCACAGATCAGCTGGTTTTTTACTCATTTCTTGATCCATTCCTCCTTCATATGATCAAACTGACCCACTGAATTGTCGTCAAGCCATAACAGAATGAATCTGTACTTTTAAAAAAAAAAAAAAATTAGGACAAGTATATCCTTTTATCACAAACATGAAAAACGAAGTGGAATAAGTTTGTTTCAACTTTGGAGCACCAAATTTTACTTACCTCAAAAGAATAGCATAATAGGGTATAGCCAACGGCTAAAAAGATAAGGTACTGCTTTGGCATTTCTTGAATGAAAAGACGCGAGACAAAGAGAAAAAACACTGAAGGTAGATAGAGTTTAATGGATTTAGATAAATAAAGGAAACGTACCATAACGTTATAAGAGAAAAATATAAAATAACTAATGAAATTCATCCTTATTGCAAAAATATACAATAATCATAATAAAGTTCACTATTATTTGCATTTTATGTCTTTCTAATTTATAAGAAAACATTGTCATGTTTCTTCAAAACAGAAATCTTAGTAATATTCTTTAGGAGACTTTTTTGAACTCAGTTTAAATTTATTCTAAACCACAAAACTTTGTAAGTCTCTTGCTTGTAGCTTTTAATAAATTTTAATCAATAAATGTGTTAGTAACTTACCATTGAAAATGTGACATAATGCATATCAGATTTTAATAACTGATCTATACACATTATATAACTTACTTAGCTTGAAAGACATGGAGCTACAGTTATAAAAAAGAAAAAGACATAGAGCTATATATGGTTAAGTACGTAAACCGTAAAAAAAGTAATTCAACGCTGAGTTGTGCACATCTAAAGAGTGGACCCCACTGACATGTTGCTTTGTCGTGTGTGGGGGTCAGTGTTATTGTGGGGCCACTCGTGAAGGAGAGCATCAGCACGGAAATCATCAAGATGATTCTTGATTAGACAAGGAAAATCTTAATCAGCGGTGACTCTGAGATCGTTATTAGAGAGCTTATTAATCCAAAAATGCAATCAAATCATGCTATCATGCATCCTTAATCATGCCTAACACTAACACACACACCCTCTTAACTTTTTCAAAGAAAAGGGTCCCCTTTGGTGGGGATGGGGTGCCAAACCACAATGCCACCTTGTTTAGGTACAACTACATACAAGAATAATGCTTCCTGTTTTTGAAGAAAAACAAAGTAGGAGTTTATTAGTGTACGCTTTACTAACAGGGAAGACCTCAATTTTCACATAATAATACACTCTTGGAGATGGGCAATGAAAGTGCGACTAAACTCAGCCGAAAATTAGACTTATAGTCTACCAAAATCATCGAAATTTGAAAAAATACCTTAAGATCTTATCGGAAAGTCAAAGATCTTAATTTTAGTGGTTAAAAAGAAATAAAACTAGAACACACTACAGGAATGAACTGCGTACCTCAAAACAAAAGAAGATTTGAATCTGCTGCATGCAATGTTGGCAAAATGAAAATTTCAGTGTAAGTGTTGTTGAGAGGATACAAGAGCGTGTTGAAGAAGAAGGGCTTAATGAAGTCACAAGAGAAACGAATGATGAGGCGCTGAAAGGTAGCTAGAGCTGGAGAGAAGCTAGTGCTAAGGTGGCAAACCTTGCTTACTTTGTCAAACACGTGGTCCTACTAAGTTTCGTCATACATACAATAAACTCACTCGTAAATGAATATGCTGACACACTATTTTTTTTTTCTTTTACTTTAAATCAAAATTCAAGGGAAACTAATTAAATGAGTTTCTGTCGGTGTAAATTAAACAGTAAAGCAACTAATTTTTTAATATAATTTTTAAAATAATTATTATAAAACCAGCATATTTATTATGTTGGGCAGTTTGTCAGTATATGACAAAACTAAAAAACCTTGTGTATATATTATTTATTCAAAGCATATTAAATATTTGTATAGAAGCATTTTTTTTATTAAATTAATAATAAAGGGTATGAGATGACGTGACTCAAGGCTCTCATTTCGAGGTATATCCTATCATATAATGTCCATACCGTCTCCACTCTCCAGTCCACTATATCTAGGACAACTTTTGAGTCTACGTTTGCAATGAAGGATCCGAACATCAGCTGATAGAGTTTTACTTTTTTTGGCCCATATAAAAAACAGGTCAAAACCCTATCTAACGTGGGAGATAGTGGGAATGTAATATATGATTCGAATTTTAGAAAAATAAATCAAAATTTTAAGATAAGAGAGATTCCTTTTTCATAATAGGAAGATAATTTCAAGTAATGAATGAAGAAAAAATTACAATAGATGAGACTCAGATTTAGAATAAGTTTAGATTTGTAAAATAATATATATATATATATATATATATATATATAATTTTATATTGAACATTA
>JAMLFT010004519.1:0-19351 GCA_026544285.1 Pachyrhizus erosus | reverse complement strand
TAATCCCTAAAAGGAAAATATCAACTAGTGAATATTGTTTAAGAAAAAAGAAAAAGAAAAGAAGATTTTAGGTAGTAAAAATTTAATATTTAAAATAAAATAAAAATAGAAATGTATAATTTATTTCCAAATAGAAATTAGTTCCAAATGTTTTAATAAAAAGAAGATAAAGGAAGGGAGGAATGGAAATGGGTAAAGATTAGAATAAAATCAGAAAAATAAATTTCAAAAGTTAAATATAAAATTAAGTAAATATTTTTAGATAAAATAAATAAAATTGTATCAAATATACTAAATAATAGTGAAAAGAAATTTTAATCTATATAAGAAAAACATAATTAAGTTTTTAGAATTTTTGAAAGAAATTAAAAATTTAAAATAGAATTATTAAAAATTTAAAACAGAAATTAAAAGAAAATAAGAAAATAAAAAGAAAAAGAAAAAAAGGGAACGGGGGGAGGTCAGCAGGCTCGAACCTGCGACCTAATGAAGGAAGAGAGATGAGCGTCTTGACCAACTGAGCTACCCCTTAAGGGTAGCAATAAAATGAAATAAAACGCAAATTAAGAAAAAGGGGTGGGGCGGATTTGAAGGCAAGAACGCAAGGTCGAAGAGAGTTAGGATATGCATGATTGTCATTTGACCACTAGATCCATCGTTGTTATTTTTATGAATTAAAAACTACTTAAGTCAATCTTCAAAGCTTAGGCCGCCATTGAAGCAGCTCATAAGCTTTGAACCATGAGCCCCTTTTTCCCTTCTACTCGCCACCCTAAGACCCTGCGACCCTACTCCTCTACTAGGTACGCTTCACCCATATCATTGAGATTAAAAAATGCAAAGGAAGGCCAAAGGAACGCTATATAAAGGGAAGCCTACAAAGGAAGAAGACAAAGTCGAAAAACCAAAATTTCCCTCATTCCCTCACTCTCATGGCTCTCTATCGATCTAGAAAGCTTCAAAATCATTCCTATAATGATTATGTGGAAGAAATTTGAAGAATAGCTCAAAAAATCAAGTTTTAGCAAAGACATTGAAGCTTTACCAAAGGCCTCACCAGAAAACTTCCAAAGGTATAAGGAGTTATCTTTTCTTCAAATTTAATTCATAGAATCATTCTAAACTATTCTAATTTGAATTCTGGAAAGTTTGACGCTCTAAAACATAGTAATTCTCCAAGGAAGAATCAAAGTTAGAACAATTCGAGTTCTGAGAAATCAGAACTTTGATAATCTATGTTTGTATGTTTTTGAATCAAATATGGATAGGATTAATTTGAGCAATGTTATTCAAATTAATTTGTGAGGAATGGTTATCAAAATGGTAAAAGAAAAATCAAGAATTTTGAAAATTTGAAACACTGGTTTCTAACTAGTGAACTAAGACCAAGGAAGAAGAAGATGAACAAATTATCATTTTGCCCTTTGAAGGAAAAAATTACCAAATTACCCCTAATCTGTTGTCTTTTATTTCTCTGTCATTTTTATTCATTCCAATCTTGAAATAAGAATAAGAGATGACTATGTCTTTGTATATAAACATAAAAGAAATTTTTCTCAAAATTTTTTAATAAAATTAATTTACTTTCCAAAAATGCCCTTAAGTAAGGAAATTTGAAATTTAACACTATTTGGTTAATAAATTAGAGAGAAAATTATTAGAACCTATTTAGGGATAAATCTAGGGTATTTTTACCACTTTAGAAATATAAAAATCTTTCCAAATAGATTGTTATTTTCAAAATGACCAAAAATACCACTAGGTTGTAAAAATAAAAAATTTTACCATTTTGAGGCCATTTCAACTTCAGAAAAAATATTTTAAATCCTTTTAGCACTATTAGGTACATTTATAAAGACTCGTGAGTTGAAAATGGGAGAGAAATTTCTTAAAAAAGGCAAATTTTTATAAAATGACCAAAATGTCCCTATATTATAAAAATTAATTTTTATCACTATTTGGATTTCCTAACCCAAGAAAAATAGTTTAGACTATTAGAACCCACGTAATATATTGTGAGTTGAAATGTGGAGGAGAAATCCCTAAAAAGACATATTTTTGCAAAATGACCAAAATACCTTTCTTAAGAAAAAATTTTAAAAATACCCCATTTTCAGTAAAATGTTCAAACCAAGACTAATGGAGATTCAAAACCCCTTTTATAATTATTCTCTTAACATAAATATAAAGATAAAAAGAAATGGTGGAAGAAAAGGTGAAAATCACCATTTTTAACCCTATCTTGTTAATTGGATTTAATGTTGATTGTTGATTATTATAAATCATAGGTTATGCATTTAAATGTGTGGGATTGATTATATAAATGTAATTTCATACCTTCACTATGAATGGAAGGTAAATATTCTTGAAAAATGTCCATTTCGGGCAGTAACAATCCTAGGATAGATGATGAACTAAGAAATACTCAGACAATAATGACGTAATATAGAGTAATTGTGATATAAAGATGGATGTTGTCCATGGATACTTGAATTTTTCAGCAGTACCAAGATAAAATGAATAATGGAGATGGTAGGTGGGATAAGGAAGGTAGAGAAAAATCTGAAAACCTTAACGACTGAAAATTAAGATTAGAATGCAATGGTTGACCACAAAAGGCACCTAAGGAATGTACGCAAGCTTTAGTGAGACCTTGGGGGTCAATAAGGTGTCAAGTTGTGAACTGCTCAAAGAAAAGAGGGTGTCACAAAATTGACTTGGCGTCCCCGATAAAGCGAAGCATTACCAATATCCGGTTGAAAGTGTCCTAGACCGAGTACCAGGTAGGATATGTACTCCTAATCGTTAGCCAAAGATTGCAACTTGGATTCTTAATGATACGCTCGCATAAGCTCTCCCAAAGCTAGTAGTATTAGAGGCTATAGAAGGTCTTAAAACAAATAGAATACCTAATTAGGCATGTATGAGATGAGAGTGCACATTAGATATATCATCCTCTATTTGTTTGTATGTGCTACCCAAGGATAGATGACTCACTCCTACACCCCCCCTATCTTTTCAGACTCAAATGACAAATGAATTTCAGTCACTATTTCATTTGACAATCATACCCTAAGAAGGAAGATGAACCTATTATAGAGACCAAGGAGATGACACATTCGTGGGATATGTTCGATTTGCTTTCAGACTTGTTAATATTGTAGTCCCTTGGTACTTTCATCATGTAGATTTACCAATGGTCTTATCATAAACCCCACCACCTAGATTCATTGGAGTTCCAGCCACATGAAGACGATCACAGACTCCTCAACCTCCACAATCCTCCATGGGGTCAATTCAAGCCAATGATCCAAATAGGAGAGAAGATTCTACGAAAGAAGAAGATCCCTCTAAGGAATCCAACTAGATCAAATGAGTTCTAGAAGATAGTTAAAAGGATGTTTTGTTCAAGTATCAAGGATATTGTAATGATGTATTAATAAGTTTTATGACTTTGTTTACCTTGCTCAAGTAAGTGTCAAGAATTCTAAATAAAAGTGATGTGAATAGTTAGGTTATTGTCAAATTATAATTCCTTGATGAATTAAGTTTAAATTTTTCTTGTGCTAAAATTATTTAAATACAAATTCTTAATTATTAATAGAAAGTAAATAAAAGGGGCGTTACAAAATGTTGCAATAATTGTTATTTACCAACTAGTCACCTAATTTGTTGATAGCATAACTTGTTTATCTTCTTTTGTAGTCTCCTATCAGATATCAAATGTCAATTCTGAATATTTCTTTTATAAGTAAACTTTTGAATATTTCTCTTCTAAGAAAATTGTTGCTAATCAGAGCACGACTTTTGAGAGATAAGAGCCTTCTTGAATACATTTTGATAATCTTTTTTATTCTTTGGAACATTTTCGACACAATTGAAACATTTGTATTCATGTAATAACTATAGATGATCAGATAAAACATTTAGACAAATGAAAGAGTCATCAAATGATAGATGATCTACCAAACATTAATAATCTATTATAGACAATTTACCTTAATTATTGTTCTCCAACATCAAAACATAAAAATTTTAGGGGTTTAATTTATCCTTACCTTAATAGTTTGCACACTCCCTTTTCACAACGCTTTCCTCTTTCACCACACTCCATCTGGTTTTCCATCACGTTGGTATCTTGATCCACCGTTAGGTTCCTTGTCTTTCAAACACTATTTTTAAGCTTGAATTTCTTTTTGAATCTGTCTAGTCTACACTTGTGTTGCCTTGTTACTTCATGTTATTGAAAAAATTATATAACATCCTAATCTATGTTGATAGAAATCCTACTATATATGTATGCATTTATGTGAATATTTACCTATTTTCAAAGGAATACAAGAGCCATTGTTAGTTTTAATGTAAAGTTCTTTTTATTTTGTCATGTTTATTTCTTTGGCTGAGTTATTATTTGGGCAAACTTATTCACTCCTAATTTTTGTTTCATCATAATTAAAAGCAATTTGTTAGTTAGATTTAAAAGCAATTTTAGGTCAAGTTTAAATGTTTATTGGGCAAATATTTAAATTCTAAAGTAAAGAGATAAGTCATAACTCAATGTGCTTAGGACATTGCGTATAGCAAATCAACATTTGTTCTAATGGTTGGAACCCCCCATTGGTTTTCATCCATCAATTTGTATTGTTTCTAACTTATCACCCTTATCAAGTGAATAATTCTGCCTAATATTGCTCACCAAACTCAATCCAAGAATATGTAACTAAATTTATAGGTTTAACATGTGTTTTGCATTATCCTCTAGAAAATGCTTAAGTGGAACTAAATTCAAATGCCAAACTATTATTTGGGTCTAAATTATATTAGCTTAAACTAAAAGTGGTAAGTAATGTCTAGCATAAAACCTAAGTTAATATCCAATTTGAGAAACAACTAGTAAGACTTTCGCAAGTTCAACCCATAATGCCAAACTATGGTCTAAGTAAAAGTACTAATGAAATGGTCTGGACCAACTCCAAATCTTCATGCTTTTATATTAAAACCTTCACATCAAGAAATTATAAAAAGTCCTATTTTTATTCATGTTTCAAATACTATATATACAACTTTTACTACTAATTACTAGGAAGGAATTTTAAATTTCTTAACCATAAGAAGAATAACTTATTATCATGCTATTAACCTTTGACTTCTACCAAAATTAAAGGAATTTGGTACAATAATAATATTCTCCCAATTAAAACCTGTAGTAGTTTTATTTCTTGTATTAATTTCAAAATCAAGACCATCTAAGATATTTGGATTAGTTTCAAAATTAGCATCATTCAAGGGATTTGGATTTTGTTTCTTATCATGCTCCCTCAAGCTAGTGAGTATATCTAAATACATACCCAGCTTGCTATGAAAAATGAGAGATGAAGCCTTAGTTGTTGCCAGTTGGGATGAGGTAAGACTACGACAAGTAACAATAGCTCTAGTGACTACTATTTGACGAAATTGATACCCAAGCTTGATATGCTTGTTGAGAGGGTGAAACACTAGATTGACTATCATATGAAGAGCACTAATGTTATCACAAAAGAGTTATGGAGCATGGAGAAGAGAAATACCAAGATCAAGAAGAAGAACAATGAATTATGTTAGTTTTATAGTAATGTAAGCCATGAAGCAATATTCTACTTCAATGCTAGAACAAGAAATAGTGAATTGCTTCTTAGAAGACCAAGCGATGCAATTAACACTAAGAAAGATGCAATGACTTGTATGTTGTATTGTGACAAGGTAGCTAACTCAATTAACATCACTAAACCTATACAAGAAAGGTGGAGTTTGCAAAGATAACAAAAGTCACCAATTTTGAGTGCCTTTGAGATATCACAATATCCATTTAACATCCTTTAAATATGTCAAAATTGGTTTTCTAAAGTGCTAAAAGGCACGATTAACAACATGAATGATGTCTAGACAAGTAAAGGTTAAGTATTAAAGTCCACCTATAATATTATAAAGTTTAGTAGTATCAATAGTTATATTGTTATAATAAGGTTTTTCCTTAAGAACCTCTGGTGTGGCAATGACTTTATTACATAGCATTTGCTTTTTTGGATAACAAATCATTAGCATACTTTTGTTGAGTTAAAAAAAGACCATCCTTGAAGCGCATAAACTCCACACCAAAGAAGTAGTGCAAAGGTCCAAGGTCTTTAATGGCAAACTTGTGACCAAGTTGTTGAAAGAGAGTTGCAACGAACGAATCATTGTTGCCTACAACTAAAACGTCATTAACAATGATAAAAAGTAGTGTGGTTACTGAACTTGTTTTAGAAATGAATAATGAAGAATTTTTTGTACTACAAAGAAAACCAAGATAAAGTGAAAAGATAGATAGATGATCAAACCAGACACAAGGTAATTGTTTTAGTCCTTATAGAGATTTCTTCAATAATAAGATGTTATTAGGTGTGTCAAGATTCACAAATTCAGGAAGTTGCTCCATAAAAATAGTCGTTTCAATTTTTCCATGTAGAAAAGCATTTTTTACATGAAGTTGTCTCACACTTCAATTTAAAGAAAGACAAATAGTAACGACAAGGTAGATGGTAACATGTTTGACTACAAGATTGAAATTTTTAAAATTAATCCCTTAAATTTTAGTAAAGCCCTTTGCATCTAATCATACCTTGAAAAGGTTAATAAAGCCATCTTCTTTAAATTTGATTTGATAAACCCATTTTGATCCAAGACATTAGCATTGATAGGTCATAGGACAAACTCTAATATCTTATTTGAATGGAAGGTAGAAATCTCTTTTAGCATTACATTGACCCAACGATAATCCTTGAAGGCATTTCATAGTGTTCTTGGTTTTGAATATTGTTTTAGTGATTTTGTAATAGAAGCACCATAATTATTTCAGGTTAAAAGGAGTCTTACACAATCTATTTATCCATGACAAAGCTATGGAAGAAATGTTCTTAGTTATGTTTAACACTCCTTCTACCAATAGTGGATGGTGCTCAAGCATACAACTTCTACTTGTTGCTCAATTTGAAGATAATAAATTTTTCTTGATTTTGGATTGAATGTACACAAGGTTCTACAAAACTATTTTGATCAGAAAATAAGAATTGGTTAACATCATTTTGAATTGTATGATTGGTTTATTACTCTATATTGATCTATGTGATAAGCTTAAGCTAATGGATTGAGTTATGCAAAACATGGAATCTACCCATTCATCAATAATGGAAATTCAGCAAGTTCTAAATTCGGAGGATAAGGGATATCATTTGATGGCTTGAAGAGGAATGTTATTTCATAAAAAAAAAAACATAAAATATGTAGATATGTTTGGTATTTGGATCCAAACATTTGTACCCTTTATGCATTGGACTACATCCTATAAAAATATAAAGACAAGTCTTTGTAGATAATTTATTTTTCTTTTGATGCCTTAGTGAGAGAAAACATTGACAATTGATCACCCACAAGCCATTATATTGTGGATGTCATTTAAAAATATTAAAATACAAGCTTGAATTATTCAATGTAGATAATGATACTTTGTTTATCCAATAAATAGAAGTTAGAAAAACTTTCAACCCACAAAGATAATGGAATATTGGATTGAAACATCATGGTTAACCTAGTCTCAGCAATGCAAGGGTGTCTTCTTTTTGTTGTGCCATTTTGTTTTAGAGTCCCTGAACATGAAAATTATTTGAGATGATTTAAAAAATTATTAGAGCTAACTTTCCTATCAAGTTGGTTTTCCACCAACCTTCGAAACTTTATATAGTCTAAAAATCCAAACTTTTTTTATTTAAAAGATACATCCATGAATAATCATCTATAAAAAATGGCATAATATAAAAGTATTTAATAGAAGTTATAGGTGCAAGACCTCAAAGATCATAATGAATTTTGTCTAGAGAAAATTCTAAGATTTTATTAGAACATTTAAATGACAATTTACAACTATTTTCATTAGACAACTAACACAAATAACAAGTTTTGATTCCCGTTGTGTTACATTAATCTTTTCTTTCAACAAATTATAGAAGGGAACCTTCTCTTCTTGCACTTAAATTACCCTCATTATAGTTAAGGATGGCAAAACGAGTTGGGCTTGACAAGTCAACTCGCCTAACTCGCAAAAATTGATGAGGCTAGCCAAATGACTTAACCTATCAACTCACATTAGCTTGTGCCTAACCAACTAACCTAATGGGCCAACGACGAGGTAGGTTAGCCTACTTGTCCATTATTCTTTTAAAAAAAATTATATATAAATGTTGTTAGGTGTTTATACTTAGGGTTTCCATTAAGTATTTTTTTTTTCAAACTTTTAGTATTCTTCAAAAATAAATACACATTTATTATTTTTGTTAGTTTATTTTATAAATTTAATTCCTTTTATACTAATAGGAAATTTTATATTCAAACAAATTTAGAATAAATTATTAATATACTTTAGAGCCTTTAACTAAATTTATGTACTTAAGTTAGCTTTATAAAATAAAGAACTTGAATTTTATTTTTTGTTCCTTTTTTTTTCTTTTTCATTTATGGCAAACTAATCTACCAGCTTGTCAACCCACCCTTAAGTAGGGCAAGCTAGAAATTTCAACCATCATTAGAAGATAGGCCAACCTATTTTTGATGAGCTAGTGGCAGGGCAAGCTAAAACAGGTCAGGTTGGCTCGCTTTGCCATCCCTAAAGATAACCTTATTCTAGTGTATATAATTTTCCTTTCTTATGCCTCCTCGTAATCATCCTTTAACATTAGTCCTTAATAACAAAGTTAAAAGGGGTAAATTCTAAACTATAAGGGTTATTAGAAGCAAATTTTCTAATAGATAGCGAATTCTTCTTTAAGTTAGAAACCACAAGAACATTTTCAATTTTAAGATCCTAATAGTTGTGATAACATTCGCATCACCAATATATATTATTGATAATTAATTTCCATCACCAACATAAATTACATCATTTCCATGATAAGGCTTAACATAAAATCAATATCTACATCATTTATCATGTTGGATGTAGCTCTAGAATCTACAATGAAAAACTAGCTTTTTATGTCATTTGAAGAAAGAGCAACAAGAGCTTGTTAAAAACTCTCTTATTGATAAGAAAATCATACATATACAAGTAATCAATAGCTTAATGATTTGGCTTTTGACAAATTTGACAGGTAATTTTACTTTCATTGGCTTAGGTACTTTGATTTAGTTTCTCTCTCTTTGAGTTGTTGCTTTGTTTAAATGGTATTTAATTATTTTGTTGCCTAATTTGTCCACTATATTACTTTTAGATGTGTAGCTTCTTTTATTTTGGACAGGTACAAAAATAGAGGACTAAAATCCTTTAGGGAAATGTAAAGCCTTTTCCTTGAGAGTTAAAGTGTCTCTACCACCTCATTTGTTTCAACCTCGACCTTGTCCTCTTTGGTTAAAGAATGCTTATCATGCTCTATTAAATTATTTTATTCTTCCTTTAAGATATTTTGTATTTGCTCATGTCTTTGAAGAGTTACTAGAAACTAACTAAAGGAAGGGGTAAGGTGGTTTACTAAGCATAACAATAAAAAAAGTTTCATACCTTGGTCTAAGGCTATAAACAAACTAAAAGATCTTGTTTTGGTAAAAAAAAAATTGGTTCTTTTATTGCAACTAAATTATCACAAATTGACTTAAATTCCTTTAGATATTCAAGGCACCATGATCCTTTTTTTTATTGTCATTAGCATATCTTTCAAGTTTTATGCCTTCTCTACTATAGTAGGCATTAGTTATTTTTCAATGGAGGTCTATATCTCATGTGCAATGTCATCATTGGTCATGGTCTACACTTCTTCCTTCATGGTTCCAAGTAACCACAAGCATAGGAAACAATCATTAGTGATCCACTTTTGATAATTTGGATTTGGATTACTCTCACCTTTGTTACTCTTAATTTCCTCTACTAGTTTTTCTTCATTGGAAAAATGATGGAGAATACCAAGACTTCAAACTAAACGTGTGATTTGATTAAGCCACAATATGAAATTGTTAGCGATCAATTTCACGTAGATAAAACTTAATCATTGGTGGAAGGGTTAGATGCTAGCTTTAATTTTATTTTTTGGAAAGGATGAGCTAATATTGGTTAATGACATGATGTTTTTTTCTTGCATGTATTCAAGCTCATATACCATAAAGAAATTGTATAAGCTTTATTTTTCTCATCTTTTAAGCAATATATATACAACCTTTACTACTAATTACAAGGAAGGAATTTTAAAGTAATTCCTTAACAATAGGAAGAATAACTTATTTTTATGCTATTCACCCTTGACTCTTGCCACAATTAAAGGAATTTGGTACAATCATAATACCTTCCCAATGAGTATTTGTTGTAGCTTTAGTTCATGTATCAATTTCAAAATCAACACCATTTAATGGATTTGGATCAATTTCAAAATCAACATCATTCAAGGGATTTAGGTTTTGTTTCTTATCATCACACACAATTCAAACACCTTAGATGAAACGTCACTGCATAGTTTGAAGTTATTTGGACTTAGGTAGCTTCAATTGGGTTACCATTAGTGGTTAATTTAATAGAAGTGATAAATAGTTTGTTTGTAGAAACCTCATCTATGGTAAGTTTTTGAACTAGGACTTTTTCCTAATGTTTTAGTATTTGATAAGGATTTTAACTGGACAATTTGAAGTCAATTGCATTTAGGGAGCTAAATTTGGGGTTAATTTCAAGTAGGAATTCAACAAAAAGTTATAGGATACTTGTGTGCACCAATTATAAGGTAAATCTACAAAGTAATTGTGAGAGATACAATAATATTGAAAAGCATTTTGTTTTCAACGTATAATAGCATCTAGTGTTAGGAATAACAATATTTTAACTTTTGGTAGGTCTATAAGTTTCTTATTTATATCTTGTTTCTTGTTATTATATAGATACAAAAGATTAATGTAGGTTATGAAGTGTCCTCAACTTTTATTTTCTAGTTATTGGTTTGGAATTAAAAAGGACGAAAACTATGGTGGATGATTATGTCATGTCTCTCACCATGAGAAAGAAGCTTAAGACTTTTTGTTATTTTTTAAATCAATGATTGATTTTTTTTCTTTTTTTCTATTTTTTATTTTTCTTTTTACCTCCAATTTACCCTTTTATTTCCTTTTTTCTCTCTCTTCACACTCAACAAAATTACTCACAAAAACACCTTATTCTTATCATTTGCAAATTCAACCTAACAAAAGTTCAACCAATCTCAATAAGAAGATTATGAATCCTAATTTCATTTTTCTACTAAAGCACCAAGTGTTGGTGAAGGACACATGAGGATGGGATCAATTTTTTCTTCGAATTTGCATACTTTAGATTCATGTCTCCTCTTCGAATATGGTCACTTTATATTCATGTCTCAATTTTTGCTTTACATCTAATGTTTGGGTGGTGGTGAATGATTGCTCCATATGGCAGTGACCATTTGAGCCATGCAATATGAACGAAGGAAAATAAAAAAAAGGAGAAGAGAGAAAGAAAATAGAGGAATTGCAAACTAAGGTATTGCATAATTGTCAATGTTGCAAACTATGACTAGCTTAGGGTTTTGTTATGGCAATTTTGTTTTGATCATGATAAAGTATGAGGATAGTAGAATGTTTGTAAGGAAAGTGATGGTTGATGTTGTGGGAGCATGTGGATGGTGAGGGAAGTGCAATGGTGGACTAAATGGATGAGTAAGAATAAGAGGGGTGACAACGACAACAATAATGTGATAGACGTAAGAGAAAGGGACAAATTAGGAAAAAAGAAAAAAATTCTAGTAGTTAATTTTTAAATTAGATAATTTGAAAAACTAAAAAAAAAAGTTTTACATGAAGGGAGACAATACCAAGTCTCCCACCATAGTCGACATCATTAAAAAGTTAGTTAAATTACTTAAAGTAATGAAATAATAAGTTGTCAAAAATGTAAAAAAAAAAAATATATATAGACTTAATTTTAGCACTTTGTGAGAATTATTAAAGAGAATAAAAAACATATTTTACATCTTCATGTGTACAATTATAAATGTTTTTAATAAGTAATATTTATCATGTTCTTGTCAAAATTTGAGTGTCAAGTTACTCATAATTTGAACTTTAGCTATGATAGATGATCGTGATCAATCAAGAATTTTGACACTCAAATCAATGAAAGAATAATTAGAGTAGATCTATGTTAAAAGATCATTTACCTATCGTGTAACATCTTATTTATAACATTGGCATGTTTGGGCTACTGGATAGGTGGTTATCCTCAAGTCAATGAGATAGATATTTGACCAATTATCTACCACTAAGAATTTAAATAACTAAGTTATAGATTTAGTCAGTACATATCATAATTTTGAGAAAAAATACATGTGACCTCAACTTGATATGAGCACATATCATAAAAAAAGGATGTCATAAAATATCATTGTGTTGATTGATTATATAAGATGATAGAATAAAAAGAAAAATCCTTCAAATATCGCTAATTTTATATATAAAAAAAAAAAATTTCCTCTTAAAACCTAATTTCACATTTTATAAAATCCTTGAAATTTCATCAAATTTTTATTTTTAAACTATTGAAATCATTTTACATTTTAAATTCATCATCAATCCTATATATATTTAGATTAAAAAAACCCTAAAAATTCAAAGATTTTAGATAATAAATAATTAATAAATAAATCAAATTTAGTTAAAATCAAAGTCAAAGAGATCTACTCAATTAAATTAAAAATACTGCAAAGATCAAAATTGTAGTGAGTACAAATTAAAGAAATAAAATATAATTAATAAAAACAATGAAAAAAATAATTTTAAAAAAAGTTAATCACAAGGCTAATTAGTTCGGGTATGAGTTTCAACCCGACTCGAGTAGAAAAAGAAGAAAAAGAAAGAAGCTTTATAATCACAGTCACAGACACAAGAGTCGCGGTTGATGCTGTATTGCAATTGGTTACGGCTTCCCTGCTTCCAATTGCAAGCTTCACCATTCTTTTCTTCTAAATAAAACCTTTTATTTTTTTTTCCTTTCTCTTTATGTAATGCTTCCCATTTTCACAATTTGTTGACACCTAATTATCTGATCCCAACGTTGTTAGCTTTCTAGATAGAGAAAAATGAGTACCATCTTTTTCAGTTCCCTTCATTTTCACACTGGCCACAGTTGGAAATACCCCAAGGTACCTTTTTTTTTTTAATGTTGTTTTTGTAAAATGTTGTCTTTGCTGCCACTTTCGTTAGTAATTATCATTCTAAGGATCACAATTTTGTTTTAATTTGGTCTCTTTTTCTTATTCTTTTTTGATGGGTAAATGTGTTTGATTCCTAAAGTTTTATGTTGTTGTTGGTATTGTTGACGGGTTTGGAAAGGTGAGAAAGCAACAAGATGGGAAGCTACTTGTGAAGTGTTCCAGCAAGAGTGGGAACCCAACTTCACAAAATGCGGTTCGTGTTGGTGTTCTTGGAGCTAGTGGCTACACTGGTTCTGAGGTAAGTTACATGGCACAGAATGGTTCTAAGTGTATTTGCTTGTGTGTGGAAAGGTTGGAACATGGAAAATTAATAGATAAACCAGTAAAAGTGATTTTCAACTCAAGTTGTGGCTTAGTGTGAGAATGAGATATATAATTAAGGTTTTAAAACGATTTAGCCGTAACATTAAGGTTTATGGGGTTTTTGTGACCACATTGATGGCAGCTTCGGTCACATTTATCTGCAATTTCCCGCAATATTTGATCTTGACAAAACTGTGACCATGACCACAATTTAAAACCTTGGTTATAATTAATTTATTTTGTTTTTCTGCTTGTGCTTTTGGTGCATACAACTCAAGTGTAAACTCTGAAGTGGCTTTTGTTCCAAATTGTTTGCATTACAATTTTCCATGTACCCAACCATGCAAGTTGATGTCACTGTCATTTTTGATCTGGTGTAACTGTGTTATGAGATTGTGATGCCTTTTTGGTTAGGTTCTGCGACTCTTGGCGAATCATCCTCAATTTGGGATTGCTTTGATGACTGCTGATAGGAAAGCTGGGCAGCCAATCTCATCTGTATTCCCACATTTGAGCAACCGGGTACATCTGGTTTTAGATGTAGTCACGTGTATTTAAAAACATATTGTTGTTTATTTCTGGTTATTTTTATTGAGGGCATGGTATGCTGTTTGTTTTACTTCTTCCAAGTGAAATTCACATACTTTTTCTATGATCATCATGGAGGTTAGTGCTAGTTGCATTCGTCATTTCTTGATCAATTCTCATGACATGATTATAAAATATGCATGTTGATGCATTGTTATGTAAATTACATGATTTTAACTTAACCTGTGTTTGCAGGACTTGCCAGATTTGATTGCAATAAAGGATGCAAACTTTTCTGATGTGGATGCTGTATTCTGTTGTTTACCGCATGGAACTACTCAGGTTCTTTATATTGTGTTTTGAGTTTTTCAATTCCCTGAATTGGCCAAGAGAGCACTGGATAAAGTACATAAATGCTTAAAATCATTCCTCCTTTTTCTTGTTTCCAGGAAATAATTAAAGGCCTACCGAAGCACTTGAAGATTGTTGATCTTTCAGCAGTATGTTTTAAATAACTGTTGTCTCGTTTTTTTCAAAACAAATCATTATACAATATGAATGAAGTTTTGCTCGTATCAGAATTGTAAATAAGGGATTTTGTAGGATTTCCGTCTAAAAGATCTTTCTGAGTATGAAGAGTGGTATGGTCAGCCACATAGAGCACCAGATTTGCAGGTGGAACTTCTTGTCCTGTTCAATTACTTAAGAGTCTCATTTATGTAGGTCTACCTTCTGTTTTCTAAGTCAGTATAGCACATTATCAACTTATACTATAGCCTTTGGTGTTGTCTTTTGTTTCATCAAATCTTGCTTAGCAAACTGTTGAACCTCTTCTAAGTTATAATTTCAAAAGGCGTATATTTGATGAAATACAATACCATCACTATTTATGAATTTGACTTGTCAACTTTTATTTCTATTCATATATGAAAATCTTTAATTTCAATTTGAAATCATCTTTCTTGTTATATAATGCTATTTTAATGTTGAGTTAATATAGTTATCTGTATCCAGAAAGAAGCTATGTATGGATTGACAGAGGTTTTAAGGGAGGAAATCAAGAATGCACGTCTAGTTGCTAATCCTGGTTGTTATCCAACTTCTATTCAACTTCCTCTTGTCCCATTGATAAAGGTCAGCATGTTTACTTTGCACTACACAATGCATATGTAGTATAAGTGAATTTTCCTTTTAAAAAATGGTATGTGATTAAAATGATAAAATTAGTATAAAATTGTGTTCTAATGATTCTGTTCTGTGACTGTAGCTTGTATCTACTTGCCTTTGCTTTGCCTTGGCTTGAAATTTATGCTCTAGGGTGTTAAGCTTGATGTACCCTTCACTTCAACCAGATTTCTTTGGTGTTCAGTTCATGGCCTGTTTAAGGGAATGACTAGTTTTTAGATCACTCTTTTTTTTTTGTCTTGTCTTTACTCCTTTCTTTTTTCCTTATTGATGATTTGATTTCTTATCCTCCAACCTTTTGTACATCTATCACTTTCTCTAAATAAATAAATTTCTTCTGTAATCAATTAAAAAAATTATGCATCTTTGCACTTATTCAATAACATGAACAATTGAGCATTCATAGCACAAAAGGGAAAAGTGAGTATTGAAGATATGTTGTCATCCATGTAGTTTGTATTACAAGGCATGAGATGGCAATAGTGAGATATTGTTCCTATGCCTTTACGTTTATTTAGTGGATTGGTGGAAAATATCCAGAATTCTGGTAATACATGAATTCTGCTTTTGGATGTGTACCTGTACTAAACTCATTTATCAAGTCTGTCTACCTTGACTGAAGTACTCGAAATGCCCAGATCAAGAGTTGTTTTCAGGGATGGAAGCATTATCCAAGGACTTAGGCTCAGTTCTGTGCTTCTTATGTTAAAAACTATTTTTCTGTATTTATTGATTTTATGATGCTTAAAGCATTTCATTATTTCATATCCCCTTTAATTTTAAGTTTCTTCTTTCTGAGTTTTTTTTTTTTTTTTTTGCAGGCTAGTCTTATTAAGATTAAAACTATTATCATTGATGCTAAATCTGGTGTGAGTGGAGCAGGTTAGAATTTTGATGCACCTCTTTTGAATTTATTACTAGTATTCCACAGAGCATTCTAAGCCAAGCTTCTCATTTCCGTGTGGTTCTATTACTTGTTTCTTGTTGCAGGGCGTAGTGCCAAAGAAAATTTGTTGTTCACTGAAGTAACCGAAGGTCTCAATTCGTATGGTGTTACCCGGCATCGCCATGGTAAGTCTAATTTACTTCTTGTGATTGGATTTATGTATTTTGAGTCTTACAACTTCAGCCTAACTAATGCACTGAATATACTTTATCTTCCTGTTACACTTTTGTGTGTGATGATGAAGTATTGGGGGATTAGCTTTATAATAAGAGGTAATGAGGTATGCAATAATACAATAACTACTAAAGGCAGAACCAATAATACATGTTACACTAGTTTTCTTATATTTTAAATTTACTTGGTATAGCCACAGGATTCCCCCTCCTGTTAGGACACCAGTGTCAACAAAGGCCAAGAGTGATTTTTGCTAAAGCCTGGTTCTCCTCCATTAGGAAAAAGGAGGTGTGGGGATTGGCTAATTGGGCCTGCTGGAGCTCCATAATGAAAATTTAACCGTAACTTGATTGTGGACTGTGATTGTGTTGTGCTTCTCTTCATTGACTTACATCTGACCTCTTTCCCAAGTGAACAACATTAGATTAAGCCTTTTACCACTAAGCTCTTACCCTATTTGTTATATATAGCTAGTGATCTTAGCTATTGGTGAGAAATGGCATCTGACTTTGAATAGATCTAATTATCCTATTTTTTGTATGCAGTTCCTGAAATTGAACAGGGACTTGCTGATGCCGCAGGTTCAAAAGTAACTGTTAGTTTTACACCACACCTAATTCCAATGGTAAGAGTAGCACCTAGAGTTCTAGTGTTCTATCTTCTGTGTTCTTTTCTTCTTGGTTGTCAAGTAAATTAACAAATGCTTCTTTTCCATTTATTAGAGCCGTGGCATGCAATCAACTATTTATGTGGAAATGGCTCCAGGAGTGAGGATTGAGGACCTGTACCAGCAACTGAAGCTCTCATATGAGGTTTATCTTTTTATGTCACTACTTGTCACCTCATCACATATAGATGTCATTACCGCTAGTTTACAAAAATGTAATGTATACATGCCAGCAAATACAAACAATGCAAGTTGAAACTAGTACTTAATGGTTATTCTTCATTGTTAAGGAAAATATTTTCATCATTGAACACTCCGCATCATATTATTTGAGATCTCAGAGTCGCTCTAACCTTCAAGGCTTTATTCTGCCTTGTTTCAAGGGGCGGTGGAATGTACTATCTTGATTCGTGGTTTATTGCTTTACTAGTCTACTTTTCAGTTCATGTTTGAATTTCTCAGTTTGACCCTTTCTTAATTTCACTTTTCTTCTTTCTGGTGATTTCAGGATGAAGAATTTGTTGTTGTGTTGGAAAATGGAGCCATTCCTCGAACTCACAGTGTTAAAGGGACTAATTACTGTTTAATCAATGTTTTTCCAGACCGAATTCCTGGAAGAGCAATCATTATATCTGTTGTATGTTTATGTTTTTTTTCTCCTATATATCCTTAGTATTTTAGCTGAATATTTTTTGCGTTTAATGATATTCTGATATTACTGTTGCCGTGACTTAAGTATGTTGATGTGTTTTGCAGATTGATAATTTAGTGAAGGGAGCTTCAGGTCAAGCTTTACAAAACCTTAATTTGATAATGGGATTTCCAGAAAATTTGGGACTACATTACCTGCCTCTTTTTCCTTAGAGTAGTTATCTTGTCCAACTAGATCTCGAGCACTGCAGTCACAGTTCCACCTAAAAATACTTGATGGAGTTGAGGAAATATTTTCAAGTTATGTATTTTCATTCTCTAGATTGTGATGTGAAATTCTTCGAGAATTTAGTAGGGAATTGGTTATGCCAGGGAAACTAAAGCAATTTCTCTGTTTTTTTTTTTTTTCCATTTGCCTTGCTCTGTAATGTTAGAATAAGTCATTGAAGGTGGTGACATGTAGTTTTTCAAGGATGGGTTTTGGTCTTTTTGTAAGGCCAATATTTTAGTGGACCACGAAATTTCCATCTCAAGTTTTTCTGAGATTTTTTGTTTCAATTTGACTTACTGCATGATTGGTATCAGAATCGATTTTGCATTGAATAGGAATTGATGTTAAGTGAAGTAAAATCATTAATTTACTGCATGTTTGTAATTAATTTTTAAAGAATTGATCTTAATAAAATTAATATATATATATATATAGGAGAGATCAAATTATTTCTAAAGTAATTTTAAGAGAATTATTTTCTATCATCATTATTCATTTTTTTGAAATCACAGTTAAAATTAATTATTAATTATTACTAATAGATTTAAAAAATAAATGATGAAAATAAGTGATAATTCTTAAAGTTATTTTAGGAATGATTTGATTTCTTTTATATATATATATATGAGAATGATATTATGTCCATGTGAAATAGTGAAATATCCTTATAGTTGTTGTTTAAGAACTTTTGACATTCTTACAGTAAAATGGAAAGGCTAATCCAATCTTATTGTCGGAGCTTTAGTCTTTTGGTAATTCAGTCAGTTAGTTAATTGTGATCTTAGTTAAGAGTTATGTTATTTTAGTTTTCCATCCTTCAATTCTGTTAGATAAAATGTAACTGTATATAAACAGTAAGTGTGAGACAATTTGTTATAAATTTCTTTTCTCAGTTTTACTAACAGTATGATGCACATTGCATTTGCTGATTCATCTTTTGATCATTCTGTTCAATTTTGTTTCTGATACTGAAATTTGAAACTTGTCAAACTCGGACCAGATTGTGGAACAAGCAGATTGGTAACACACAAATGGCCTCATCTGCATCACACAATTGATGTCTTTTGACAGCAAAAATAAGCTTCAATGTTGAATGTATGGAGGCTCAATTTCATTGGATTCATGCTAGTTGTATGGAGGCACGTTTCCTGCATGAATTATGGTCATCACGTGGCATTTATTGAGGACAAGACGCTGGATGCTTTCATGGGAAGAACTATGGTGCAAGGGCATGATGAATACATGTTTTTACATGCTATAAGTTTTACTCAGCTGAAGTACTAGTTTAGCTTAGGTGGCTGAACAATTGGATTGGAAATTTTGCCTACACTATAGATGGCCTCCATTGCTTTGGTACCTTT
>JAMLFT010004518.1:0-19390 GCA_026544285.1 Pachyrhizus erosus | reverse complement strand
GACTCTTGACCTTTCATCTTTCCACTTCTAAATTTAAAACCCAATAAAATAGCATTTAATGTTTATTTTATGACAAAAGTAAGGCGGCTTGTCTGCCAGATCATTATGTATTTATTTCTTTTAAAATTGTAAATTATGTACATAATGTAAGTGTCTTACTTGCTCAAGTATCAAATCTGTTGCAAACCATAATGTGTGAGGAAGTAAAAAGACCTGTTTATTTTTTTAATACACACGTTGTTTACATTATTTGCTCCCGCCTCTGCAACCTTGTTTACTTGAGTTTATTTTTCATTTATGATGGAATTTTTCAAGTTTACTCATTGCATGGTAGTATTTCGCCTGGGAGTCATATAACATGTTCTAAAAATAACAAGATTACATTTTTTTTCTTTTATTTTTCCTTTTTCATTTCTAGTTGGACACCTCGCCAGTTCATTTATAAACAAGGTGGACTAAGATTAATCGAATAATTTGTATTATCTTTAATATTGTTTCGACCTGTAAGGTGTAAAGGATTAATGATTAGCCATTTATCAGTTTGAACCTTGTATTAGAAGGAACTCTTTTTTTTTTTTCAAATATAATAAAAAGATATTTTTAAAATTTTAAAATTAATTGTTTTCATGAAATCAAAATATCTTTTCAAACCTTCCCTTTCATAAAAATTAAAAATAAATGTATCTTCAATTTTTCTCTTTTCCATAAATAAAAAAGTCCTTCCATAAATAAATAGGTATCTTTTCAAATTTTAATCATTAATTTCAAATTCTCTGTTCTACAATAATATCAAATTCTCATATCAAGAATTCAAAAATAAAATAAGAAGATTCAAGAACTCAACTTAAATTGACTTTCTTTCCTATTTACCATTGCCCCAATTGGAAATTAACAAAAGATCCAGGTTCAAGAGCACAACAGTGCATTACAAATATTGAAATTTTCACACCATTTTATTAAATTGCTAATTACAACATTTGATTGTTGTTTAATATATCATTTAGCAATATCCCTCTCAATTCACCAAGCAAATAATAAATCCAGCCATGCATCATACACAAAATATTTCTACGTCATTCGTCTATCTTCAACACGCATCCATTCATTAACTTAATTCCTTAAGACCACAAACTAAACAATGACCGTGCAAACAAACAGAAAGAAAACTAATCAATAACAAGTTGTGATATATTTAAAGGATAAGTTTGATTGGACTCATTAGGTTAACAAGTCGAGTTATTAGGATTACAAGATTAAAAATAGAAACTTGTTTTGGGGCTTGTTTTTGTAAATTTCTCTAGAAGCACTACTAAAAAAAATAAAAAATAAAAAATAAAATAATTTTTTCATAAATTAAAATTAACTTTTATATAAATTAATATGTATAAATTTTTTATATTAGTTTATTTAAAATATGATTTTTAATTTATATAAAAAAATTTATTTATAAAAAAACTTATTTCATTTTTTCTTTGTTATTTTCTTCTCTTGTAATAGTTGTTGGATAAGTTTTTTCAATAGACCCTCGAACCAAAAATATTTTATTTGATAAAGTTAAATACAAACAACATTAGAATTCGAACTAATGTATTTGGATTAGTTTAGATTATATTTTGGGTCATTCTTACTTACTTGATCTTATATTCTATTTTTTAAAAACAAATATTTTTAAATAATTATGTATTCGTTATGTAATTTCTAGACCTAATAAATAACATTTTATCTAATATGATATTATATTTATATTAATATTATTTATTTTAAATATATCTTGTAATATATATCTTAATTATAATTATATACTTGTTTAATTATGTGATATTAGTTATCAATACTACAATGAACATTTAATAATTTTAGAAAACCACTCACTACTCTGTGCATCAAATTAGTGGGTGCAAATGTTATTTTTTTGTTTGTTTTGACTTTGTATGACTATATATATATATACTCTAAATTGCATCTTTGAATTGTAGACACACTGAGGTACATAAAATAGAAAAATCTTATTATTGTGTTCAACAATTGGTATCAGAGCTCCTTCACAAGGGACCTGATCCAGAAACTGAGTGTGAGAAACATTTGTGAGTGTGTGATAAAAACCGTGTGAGTATGAGAGAAACAGTTGTGAGTGTGTGTCATCAATGAAAGAAAAACAATGGTAGATTCCAATACCAGCAAATATGTGCAACCAGTAATTTCTAAGTTTGATGCATATTATGATCATTGGGCAAAACTAATGGAGAATTTTCTACGCTTTAAGGAGTATTGGCATTTGGTGGAACATGGGACTTCAGTCATAGTAGATAAAGTCACTGCATCATAAAATTGAACTTCAATTAATGGAAGAACAACAGCTGAAGGACCTGAAAATAAAGAATTATCTCTATCAAGCCATTGACTGAGAAATTTTAGGTATTATCCTCAATGATGATACGTCCAAGCACATTTGGGACTCTATGAAGCAAAAATTTCAAGGTCCTATTCAAGTAAAGAGAGAACAATTACAAGTCTTGCGTAGAGATTTTAAAATGCAACAGATGAAGGACAGAGAAATAGTTAATTCATACTTTGCTTGCACTTTGAAAATTGCTAAAAGCATGAAGGCGTGTGGCGAGAGCATGCATGAGAATGTCATTACTGCAAAAATCTTGTGATCAATGATTCCTAAATTTAACTATGTTGTGTGCTCGATTGAAGAATCAAACAACTTGGGCACCATGACTATTGACGAATTGCAGAGTAGTCTTTTGGTTCATGAGCAACGAATGATTTGTGAAGGAGAAGAAGAACAAGTGTTGCAGATTACAAATGAAGACATGGGAGGAAGAGGAAGAGGTAGAGGAAGAGGTAGAAGTTCTCTCTGAGGCAAAGGAAGAGAGAGATATTCATTCAACAAAGTTGAGATTGAATGCTTCAAATGTCACAAACTTGGACATTTTTAATACGAATGTCCTACATAGGTGACGAAAATAAATTATGTTGAGATGGAAGATATGATGGAACAAGAGAAACAAGAGGATGAACTCTTACTAATGTCTCATATTGATATTAAGCAATAAAAGGAAAATGAATGGTTTCTTGACTCTAGGTGTAGTAACTACATGAGTGGTAATAAGGAGTGGTTCTCAAAGTTGGATGAGAACTTTAGACATACAGTAAAGCTCGACAATGACACTCAAATAGCTGTGATGGGGAAAGGAAGTGCTCGATTAAATGTTAATGGAGTTACACATGTAATTTCACATGTGTATTATGTTCCTGAACTCAAGAACAATCTCTTAAGCATAAGACAACTTCAAGAGAAAGGCTTGACTATCTTGTTTCAAAATGGAAAGTGTAAAGTCTATCATCCTGAAAGAGGATAAATTATAGAGGTAAACATGAAGGGGAATCAGATGTTTGTGCTGATAACTACCAAGGTATCAATAAATTCTACATGTTTTCAAACGGAGTTAGAGCCTGATTCTCAGCTTTGGCACAATTGTCTTGGTCATTTAAGCTACAATGGTTTAAGAAAACTTTCCTCTAAGCAATTGGTAAATGGGTTTCCCTCTCTCATTACTCCAGGAGACCTTTGTACATGTTGTTTGGCTGGGAAGCAACATCGATATTCTATGCCGAGAAAAAGTCTATGGAGAGCATCCAACAAATTTCAACTTGTTCATGCAAACATATGTAGACCTATCAAACCAATTTCAAGCAGCAACAATAAGTATATTCCGAGTTTCATTGATGATTTTTCTCTCAAGACTTAGGTCTACTTCTTGCATGAAAAATCAGAAACTTTCTCCTTGTTTAAAAGTTTCTAAGTGTTGGTTGAAAAGGAAGCTGAGATAAACATTGTTTGTTTAAGAACAGATAGAGGTTGTGAATTTACTTCAAACAAATTTGGAGAATTTTGTCAAGGTCAAGGTATAAGTAGACAGTTGACAACAACCTACACACATCAACAAAATGGAGTTGTTGAGAGAAAAAAATAGAACAATCATGAATATGGTACTTTCCATGTTGATTGAAAGACAAGTCCCTAAGATATTCTAGTTCGAAGCTGCAAGATGGTGTGTTCATATTCTTAATAGATGTCTTACAACAACTGTGCAGAAAAAAACTCCTGAAGAGACATGGAGTGGAATGAAACCAACAGTTGATTATTTTCGAGTGTTTAGATGCATAGCACATGCAGATCAACGAGTCAAATTGGATGATAAAAGTAAGAAATGTGTTTTCCTCTATGTAAGTGATGAATCCAAAGGATATCGTTTGTTTGATCCAGTCAATAAGAAAGTACTAATAAGCAAGGATGTGATATTTGAAGAGCATAAAGGATGGAATTAGGAGCAGAATGAAGAATACCAACAAGATGTTCTTAATTGGGGAGAAGATGAAGAATATGTGATTGACACCGAAGAACAGTATGAGGAGAATGTTGTGGATAGTAATGATTATTAAGAAACTAAGGAACAAAATAAAGGAAATGTTGTGGACAGTTCCATAGACATTGGTGCTCCTCCTATCAATTATGAGACTCTAGTTGAAGGAAGGGTTAAAAGGAATAAAAAAGAGCCAATTTGGATGATTGATTATGAAATAGGAGAAGGTCTATCAAATGATGCTGACCTAAATGGAATAATGGTCACTAGAGATGATCCAATTTCATTCGAGGAAGTTATCAAGAGCAAGAAGTGGAGAGATGCAATGATGAAAGAGATAGAATCTATAGAGAAAAATAAGATTTGGGAGCTGACTGATTTGCTAAGAGGAGTGAAGCCAATTGGAGTAAAATGGATCTTCAAAACCAAATTTAAAGAAAATGGAGAAATAGACAAGTTCAAACCAAGGCTAGTGGCAAAAGGGTATACTCAACAATATGGATTAGATTACACTGAACTATTTGTTCCGGTTGCTAGGCTTGATACTATTCGCATAATACTTGCAATAACAACACAATATGGCTGGAATGTTTTTCAATTAGATGTGAAAAGTTCCTTTCTTCATGGTGAACTTAAAGAAGATATTTATGTGTAGCAGCCCATTGGTTTTGTGAAAAAGAGTGAAGACAAAGTGTACAGATTAAAGAAGGCACTATGTGGACTTAAACAAACATCAAGAGCTTGGTACAACAAAATAGAGGCATATTTTGTTCGTAATAACTTTGATAGATGTCTTTGTGAACACATATTGTTTACAAAATCAAAGGAGGGAGGTAAAATTTTAATTGCGAGTCTGTATATAGATGACTTGATATATACTGAAAATGATTAGAGTATGTGTGATGAGTTTAGAAGATCTATGATGTCATAATTTGATATGACTGATTTAGGAAGAATGAGATATTTTCTTGGAGTTGAAATTATACAGAGTTCAAGTGAAATTTTTGTATGTCAAAGGAAATATAGTCATGAAGTGATATCATAGTTTGGTATGAAAAACTATAATGCAGTTAAAAATCCAATTGTTCCATACACAAGACTGTCAAAGAATGATGCAGGAACCAAAGTTGATGTAACTATGTTCAAACAAGAAGTTGGCAGTCTTATGTATTTGATTGCAACTCGACCAGATTTAATGTATGAAGTAAGCTTAATCAACAAATATATGTCTAGTCCTACACTAAATCTCACTAGTTTGCAGTTAAACGGATATTGAGGTACTTGAAAGGAACAACTAAACTAGGTATCTATTACAAGAAAGGGGGAACACAAATGTTGTAGCATACATGAACAATGACTTTGTTGGAGATATAGATGATCAAAGAAGCACTTCTGGTTTTGTGTTTTTGCTTGGTTCTGGAGCAGTTTCATGGTCTTCAAAGAAACAACCAGTAGTGTCATTGTCCACCACCGAAGTTGAGTATATAATTGTTGCCTCATGTGCATGTCAATGTATCTAGATTCAAAGGGTGTTGGAGAAATTGGGCTTTAAAGAATAGAAGAACACATTGATTCTATGCGACAACAATTCCACCATGCAACTATCTAAGAATCTGGTGTTTCATGGGAGGAGCAAACACATTGACATTAAATTTCATTTTTAATAGACTTAGTGAAAGATAGAATTATCAAGTTAAATTATTGTAATTCACAGATTCAAGTTGTTGATATCATGACCAAGCCCCTCAAATTGAAGCAATTCTCAAAACTTCAAAATATGTTAGGCATAATTGAAACATCAAAATTAAACTAAATGTTCTTGCATCTAGTTTAAGGGAGGGAATGTTAGCAATTAGAATTTTTGTTTCTGTTTTGAATTTAATCAAATAAGGTAGTCAGTTGTTGACCTATTTTTAGGATATGGAGTTAAAATTCAATGCATAATTTTCTGTGCATGAAATTAGGATGCAAATTCTATTTTTTTGTTTGTTTTGAGTTTTTATAGTTATATATATAGCTTAAATTGTGTCTTTGAATTATAGAACACGCTAAGGTACATAAAACAGAAAATCTTATTATTGTATTCAACAATTGGATAAGGGATCTGATACAGAAATTGAGTATGAGAAACAATTGTGAGTGTGATAAAAAGTGTGTGAGTGTGAGAGATTTTAGAATCAATATTAATCCTTCTAATATGTAGTGGGAGATTTTTTTTATATTGAACATTGCATTGAACTGGTACAAAAAAATATTTTCTACATTGATTAAAATTATAAAGAATAAAGAATGTGACAACCTACATCGATTAAGCTTATATAATCAATGTTAAAATCATGTAAAACATATATAAAATATTTAAATTAGATGAAGCTTCCACTATCCATCATCCTATCAGTACAAAATGCCTAATAAATCCAATGTCCAATTAGATGTAACATAAATAAAAACAACAACAACAATGAACAATGAAACACAAAACAGTGGAAGACAGAATATGAGAAAACATTCAATAGTAGTTGAATACTTGCATGGTTCATTTGTTTTGGAAGATCTAATATGACCACATTAAAAGAATGCAGAAGAAAGCATATAATAAAAAAAACGACTAAATTACTAATTTAATTCCTCTATTTATTTATTTTATTTTTCCCTATATTCAAGGACCTCAACAGCTCTACGAGGGACACACGAAGAACCCCAACTACCAATCCTCATGATGGGTTTTCCTAAACCACTGAAGTTACTCTTCAAAATATTGGACAAATGTGTCAAATAATATGTTATAAAAATAATCAAAATCATTCATACGGTTGCTCCCAACTCATCTCCACCGTTCAATTTTCTATTAATAAATCTAATTAATGGTAATATATAAATAGTTCACATTGCACCAAAAGTGAGTCAACCCTAGCCCTTTCTTTTTTTCTTTCTTTCCTTACATTGTTTTTATCTGATTAGCAAATATTAGGTTCTTCCTATTTTTTTGCCCATTGATGTGTGTTGTTTGTTTATTTTTTTTAATAAAATTTTGGTGTTTCTCTTTTATGAAAAGGAGAAGGAATAATAATTTTAATCTATACAAAATTTCTGATATTGGTTAAATAGTAAATATTTTCTTTGATATCATTTGTAACCTAAGAATTTATGGAATAAAAACTTTATACTTGAATTGAAAGTGGAAGTCTTTTTTTAATTTTATTTTCCGAAGAATAAAAAATGCAATTCATTCAAATATACAATGACACATGATAAATATTAATTGAATAATGGATATCTTTAACGTTGTTTGAACTGAAAGGCGTAAGGATTTAACGAAATAACATTTGTTAGCTTGAACCCAATGTTAGAATGAACTTTTCAAAAATAATATTACTATACATTTTGAAAATGATCATTTTCATGAAACCAATAAATCTTTTAAAATCTTTCCTTTCATAATTTTTTTTTTCAATTTTTTCAGCCATAAATAAAAAAATCCTTCCATAAATAAATTTCAAATGTTAATTGTTAATTTCAAAATTATCTTTTCTTTTTTAAAAAAATTAAATTATGTTTTTAGTCCTTTCAAGTATCAAAACTTTGCGATTTAGTTCTTTAAGTTCCAATTATACTACTAATTAGTTTTATCAAATATCATAAATGTGTAGATTTTTTATTGTGTTAATGGACAATTTTAGTGTTCTAAGTATTACAATAATATAACTTTTATCTTAAAAAATAAATTTCAATTATATAATTATGAAATTTAAAGAACTAAAATAACATAATTATAAATATATAAGAAACACGATCAACACAATTACAATCTAAAAATTAAAATTACACATTTATAATATTTAAAATTTTTATATAATTGAAACTTAAAATATTAAAATTGTATAATTACAATACTTAGAAAATTAAAAGTACAATCAAAGCTTAAAAAATATATCAAATTCTCATATAAAGAACTCAAAAATAAAATAAGATGAAGACCCAAGAACTCAACTCGAATCGACTTTGTTTCCTCTTTGTGATTTCGCTCCAATGGAAAATTAACCAAAGATGCAAGTTCCTGAGCGCAACGGTGCATTACAAATATAGAAAATATAAGAGTTAAGACCCCGCAAAAAAGGATGACTCGTGTAGACAAACAGAAAGAAGAGTGCACAAATAATCAAGAACAAGAAAACCACTGTTATACGATACCGCTCATTTAAGATGTTTAGCGAAAAAATAAAATAATAATAATAATACAAATAAATCATGTTTACATGACATATATTCTGTGTGGTAAGGCGTTAGAGCTAGAGAACCATAACTACAATTTAAAAGTTCACAACAACAACATAACAAAATAACTACAATAATTTAAAAGTTCAAAACAACAACACAAACAGAATTTAAGAACCTGTTTAAGGTTAGAACTGGTATGTGTCGGTGTGAGTAAAAATTGGAGTAACCGCGAAGAGTTTCTTACGGTGGAGGCAAGTGGGGCGATTGAGATTGATGTGGGAAGCGAAGCATGGAACCCCGTTATCAGGGTCATAGTGTTGAGTAGGGGAAGAGGGAGATGTTGGTGTTAATAACAACATTTCAAAAAGAGGAATTTGTGTTGTTTTTCTATTGATTTTGGAGTCCCTGAGTTTGGCAAGTGCTCCTGGTTTGAGATACTTGTGGAACAACCTAGGGCTTCTTCTCCTTGGAGAGGATGTGCTTGTGCTTGTGCATGTGCTTGTGCATGTGCTTGTGCATGTGCTTGTGCATGTGCTTGTGCATGTGCATGCCTTTGTCATTGTGATGATGGCTGGCTGGCAATGTTTGGACAAGAATGAATGTTATGGTGAGAAAGGGAGAGAGTGAATATAAATAATGAATGAAAGGGTGTAAGAGAAGAGGCCAAAGGGTGTGAGGGTGTTTTAAAGGTAAGTTGGTAGCGGGAAATAATGGTTCATTCTTTGATTGAAGCGAGGCGAGGATTCAGTGTGGAAAGGCATACGAAGCAAGCTACATAACACGATTTGGAAAAAGTGAAATTCAATCACTCATTTAATTAGTTCTTAATTGAATAAAACTTTCATCCATAATTATTAATGATGTGCTAATTAGAATGGTAGAAAGAAAATAAACAGGGAGAAAAAAAATTGAAATTTAAATATAAAAGAAAATATGACAATATGTCGTTGTAGTAATTTAGCCTAGCCGTTACGTACTTATCTTGCAAACCTAATGCTGCATACTTGTCAAATATTCAATTTAATCTTAAAAGGAAAGTATGGTAAATCTTCTTACTGATGAAAAGTACATTAATTAATTTGAAATAATTTTAAATAATCAACACAAATTTTGAAATTGAAAACAATAATTATAGCAAGGAATTATGACAAGAAAAGAATTATTATAGTAAGAAATTTAAAATTTTAAAATATTATGGCAAAATATTATTATAATAAAGAGATTCTTTTTTATTTTTTGAATTTTGAAATTACATTAAAGTAATCATCCTTAAATCATGATTATATAATTTTATGAATTTTAATAATAATTTTTTTATCAATATAATAATTTTTATTAGTTTTCTATTTTTAATCTATATTTTATTTAAATTGTACAATTATACTCAATTGATCCTGCTACAAGTATTAAACAATCATTATGATAATAATGGATAATAAATTAAATATTTTCATCAGTCAAATTCACACTCAGTTAATTTGAAACTATTTTAAGACAATAAGAAATATGATAAGAAAAAAATTATTATAGAAAGAAATTTAAAAACGAAAGAAAATTGAATATTTAGAAACAATTTTAGAAAAAAATTATTATAACAAAGAATTTTTAATTTTAATTTATTTTTTAATTTTTAATTGTGAAATAACATTCAATTACTCATCTTGCAAATACAATTATTCATACTTGTCAAAAAATCAATATAGAAATGAAAGAAAAGCATGATGAATGTTCTTAAAAATAAAAATCACGTTCAATTAATTTAAAATAGTTTTAAATTAATTAGGTAAAATTTTAAAAATGAAACAATCATTGTAGCAAAGAATCGTGGTAAGAAAACGATTATTATAGTAAAAATTTTGGAAAATAAAACAATTTGCAAGTTTTAAAACAATCATAGCAATAAAATATTATACAAAAGAATTTATTATTTCTTTTAATTTTTATTTTAAAATTATGAAATTACACTTATTAATTATTTTGCAAACATAGTGATAAAATTTTATGAGTTCTAATAAGATTTTTTTCCACGACCAGGTGTGAGAAAATTATCCAAATAAGCTGTTATAATACATTGATGAAAATTCTCATAAATCAATAGTGTTGATTTAACCTAAACTTATATTGAACTATGTTCTCATAAATTTAAATTTTTAATATTTTATAAATATCATTATTGTCATTTTTAATTTTGTGTCATGGTTGAATATATATTATAAATTTTTAATTTAAAAAAAATAACTGAAAAACACAATAAAAATCATAAGAATAAAAATACAAACAGATTGTAAATTTAACGTTAACGTAGGACACAAGTTTTTCTCTATTTTTATTTCATAAAAATGTATAGTTATATTAATTAAAATCAGTAGAATCAATATGATATGTTTAAGGTAAAGATTTACGATGGATCTAATCTCTACAAATTTTAATGATCAGAAAGATTATTCAAATTTATGAATAAAATTTCGACGTCTAATATCGTGTTTCATATGCAGATATATAGTGATAAGTATTGATGAACTATAATTCTTTGCATATAAATCAAGTGTTTATAAGTTCAAAGTCTTTTGAAAAACATCATGATTTGTGTTCATCGCTTTTGAAACAAATGAGTCTGATAGTAAATGAACGTCCAATGCCCTATTTTATATCATAAGCGTCCAATATATGCCTACAACAAAAACATTTAATTTTTTCTCTAAACGACAAGTATTCTCTAGACAATCCAACACTTTTAAAAAAGCTATTACTAGACTCGTATATATTTTTGTTTCAGTGGATATTATTTAAAAGGATATTTTTGTCTTTGAAAAATGTCCAAACTATGAATTTATTTTTAAATCTAAAGTGTATTAATCTTTAGAGTATGATATCCAAAATATATATAATATCCCAGATATTGACAAAAATGGAGAGTAATCATTGGTACAAAAGAGATATACACAAATAAGGAATGACTCTTAACAGACTTTCAATGATATAAATATGAGTGAATTGAATACATACTCAAATTAGAAAGATCCAAAGACTATAGGTATAAGATTGTATAGTTGAGGATGATTTAAAAGAATTAATTAATATTATCTATACTAACAAAATGTATCTACTTTTCGGTAGGTTGTTTGACTTGGAATAGTTATAAGATTAATGACCTTTTGAAAAGTTTCTCATAAAGTGTGAGTGAGAACAAAACACACTAAAAAGCATTGTGTTGATTTATGGGGACACTTATTCATCTTGAAAATAGTTGGATGTTAAACTTTAGGTTTATTATTATTATCACATATGATACGTGTAAATCAAATAGAAAATACAAGAAAGGGGTTGAATTGTGTTTTAAAAATTTCTGCAAACCTTTATAAACAAATATGATAATAGAATATTCTATATTTAAAAAGGAAAACTACAACGTATTTTTAAAATGTATCAGACGAAAGATAAAAAATCTTTTTAAAGAAAAATTAACAACTCTTAGCAATTAGTAAGAAAAACGATAATAAAAAGAGAAAACAAAAGATTTTATACTAACTCATAAATACTATTGAGGTTACGCCCAATTCTTGACAAACCATAAAATTTTACTATATTATAAATAATATAGGTATTATTTTCTCACACCATTGCTAATTTTACTAGTATTTTCTAACATCTTCAAGCTACATAACAAGTATTATTTATCAAGTCACTTTTGACTTTACAACAAGTAATATTTTCTAGCCTCTTCAAGCTATACAACAGGTATTTTTTTCTCAAGTCACTTTTGGCTTTACAACAAATAGTATTTCCTAGCCTCTTCAAGCTACACAATAAGTATTGTTTCTCAAATCACTTCTAGCATATCCTCACCGGTAAACAAAAAGAAAAAAATGATCTTAAAAGACTCTTTATGTGTTAGACAAAAAAATAGCTAAAGTTTTATGAGGTTGTCTCTCACATATACTAAAGGTTCGAAAATTTTTCAAAGATGATGATTACTAGAAACATTTGAAAGCAAACAATTATACAAGGAGTTTTTTTATATGGTACGTAACTTACTTCACATTCAAAATTTATTTTTATTTATAAGTGATATCCTTTAAATATTTGTTGTTTCACAACGTTATTTCGTCTTAGTTTATTAGTGAGATATCTAAATCAACATTAAATGTTACATTAATTATTTTTTACTAGCTAGTCACTTACTTTGTTAAAGAGCACAACCTATTTTTTTTAGCTTCCTATCATGTATCATATGTCAATTCTGAAATATTTTTGTTTTGAGAAAACTTACTCTTAACAGAGTGCAACTTTTGAAGAGATAGTCTTCTTGAACACCTTTTGATTATCCTCTTTGTTCTTCAAAATATTTTTCTACACAATAAAGAAATTTGTATATATGTAATAGTTACATATTGAAATAAAATATTATAAGATAAGATTAGATGAAACATAGAGACAAATGATAAGGATTTCTAAATACAAATAATAGATAAACAATTTATCAAACAAATCATTAAACAAATTGATTATTTATTACATACAATAAAACTTAGTCATTATTTTTTACAATATCAAAACATAAACTTTTAAGAGTTTGATTTATTTTTGCCTTAACAATATATTTGTTCTAAAGTACATTTTATAGGCATCAATAATTATATTGTAAACTTTTTTATAATTAAAAGTTCTTTTTCATTTATTAGTTTTTATATATTATTTGAATTAAAACTTAATCATTAACTTCGTATATGATTTGTTTAAAAATATATAAATAAATTAAAATTTTAACATAAATGCAAGGTGTGTCCTTTTTGGATTTCTCTTAACCCAATAAAATTCAATAAAGATGAAGTTGGGTTAAGTTTTTTGTCTTCACCTTTTCTAAACTCGACCTCAAACTCATCCTACCTTTTGTGGGGACAAAAGCAAGGAGAGTTAAACCTTCCTAGACGCAACCAATGTCATGTGTAACGCCCCTTTTTATTACTTATAGTTTTAAAAATAAGATGAATTCAGAGTTATATTGCAGATAAAACTTATATTTCAACCAATCCAGGGAATTACAATTTAACTACAACTATCTCATTATAAAACTTCCATTCCAAGTTCTCATTTCATAATATACATAAAGTATAAAAGTCATACACTATTTAAATGTTGTAATACAATTACTAAAAACAAAAGTCTTTTTTTTTCTAATTTGTTCTAATCTGATCGGACGCTTCAGATGGATCTTCTTCATCTGCTGATTCCTCTATGTGATTCACATTGTCAGCTTGAACTGACCCCATTGAGGACTGTAGAGGTTGAGGGGTTGGTGGTCTCCTCCAGTTAGCTGGTGCATTCAGGAATCTGGATGGTGGAGTATGAGAAAGAACAACTTGCAAGTCTACATGATGAAACTGTCATGGTACTACTATGTTGGTGGGTCGGAATGTGAAGCAAACGTACCCGATAAAGGTATCATCACCCTGGACCCTATCGTAGGCCCATCTTCCTTCCAAGGGTAGAATGGTCAGGTGAAAGAGTAGCTGAAACTCATCTGTCATGCTTAATCTGTAAGAGGGAAATTGTAGGAGTGAGCTATCAATCCAAGGACATACATAGGATAAAAGGTAGTCTTTATCTAACGTAACTCTCATCTCATCGTCCGTGCCTAATGTTAAATATTATCTTTGATGAACAATTAACAAGTATATATGCTTTCCACAAATAGTAAAATCATTCAACCATATTGATATCATCAATACAATACATTCTAATACAAAATCAGTGATTCACAATAATTATCCACACCTTTTATATTCAAGTAATAGGGCAAGGTATTTAGTCTTTTTACAAATTATGGTTTTCTAAGACTTTCTCTTCACATTTCTATCAAAATTACTGGGTATGAAGGTTTCTAATACCTTCCAAGTAGTTTTCTGAATTCAAACAACCAATTTAGAATTAAAATTAAATTTTTGTAAAGCATAGGCATTTTGGTCATTTTGAATTTATTTACCTCTTTTTTTAAAATATTTTAACCCAAATTTCTTGGAAAGTTGATAATACTAATCATAATAAATTAGATCATGTTTCTTGAAATTAGGAAGACCTAGAAATGATCAAATACTCATTTTTAGATCATAGGGGTATTTTGGTCATTTTATGAAATTTTACCCTTTTAATTATCTTCTTTAGATTTTACCTCCAAATTTTCAATTTAGATACCATTTATGGCAACAAGGTATTTAGGCTATTTTCTAAAATTTAAATTATCATAAAAATGGGTACAAATACTTATATTTAGACTATAGGGGCAAAACGGTCAAAGTATACTTTTATTTTTAAGGATTTTGAAATTTTCAAAGTGACATTAGAGTTTTGGAAATGTTTCTAAAATAGATTCTAATATTTCCTTTCAAGATTTTGGTTTAAAATATATCAAAACTAAAATTTTCCTTCTAAGGGTATTTTTGGAATAATTTAAATAATTTAATTTTTGTCAAAATTTATGAGAAAGATTTGTTTTATAATTTTAACAGTTTTACAACTATCCTTAAATGAAAAGATACATAAATAAAATAAGAAAACAGAATTGTTTTAAATAATTTTTTTTAATTTTTTTTGCTATCTACATCCCTTTCTTTCCAGAATTGTTATTCACATTCCTCCTTCGTCTTCTTCCTCTTCCTTGGTTCAATTTCAAAATTGGGGGTTTCTTTGTTTAAGCTAATTTTGGGCAATTAATGGTACAAAAACATTGCAAACAATATTTAAAACGAAATCCCTAAAGTAATTGGATTAATCAATGGCTCCTCCTACCTTTATTTTGAGCTTTTTATGGCGAATGAGGTGTGACTCTAGCGATGTTGCTATCCTCGAGTTCCTTGCTTTTTCTCCCAAATTTCCCCCACATAGATCTTAGAATGATAATTTCGAATCTTTTAGGAGTGTAATAGAGTCTTAAGAGTGAGTATGGCAGGAGAATCAAAAGGTTGAAGTTTTCAGGTTTGTCCATTGATTTTTCGAAGGTTTTTGCTTTTATAGGCACCCATGGTGGCTTTTCTTCACACCTATGAATTCATTCAGCATGGGCTGAGCTTCTTTTTGGCAACGCAGCAATGGCAAGGCGGCATTTTGCAGAAACAGAAGCTCGAGGCATAGCAGCGATGCAGTCTTCTGCTCAAGGAGGACGAAAATGCAGGGGATGAGTCTGCCCACATGGCACGCTCCTATTCGCTGGCAGAGTTGCAGAATTAATAATAATATAAATATTATAAAACACGTTTGGTTATCACCGAACGCACTCTGACTTAGTGGTTAAGACGCTGAACTCAGAGTTGCTAAGTCCTGTGTTCAAGACCTCCTTGGGCATTTTTCGTTTTCATTTTTATTTTAGCACCTTTTTAACACATATATATTTATTATTGTATTTAATAAATACCCCACGTGAGTAGCTCAGTTGGTTTGTACTCTCTCTCCCCTAGGCGTAGGGTTCGAACCCTAGCGCCTCCCTTCTCCCCTTTTCTTTCTTTCTTTCCTTTATTTAATTATTTTCCCTTTTTTATATATTTTTATTAATTTCAATTTCTGTTTTTCATTTTTTATTTTATCTTTTTAAATTCTAAAAAAATCCTATAATTCCTCTTATATTTTCTTCTACTAAATTTAAATTTTCTCTTTTATAGAAACTATTTATCTTGATTAAAATTAATTTATTTTGTCTAAAAATAATTATTTACTTGTTTATTTAATTCTGAAAATTTATTTTTAACTTTTAAAAATTCTTTTATGATTCTAATTATGATTCTTTCTATTTTTATTCTTTTCCCGATTCTTCTTAGGATTAACTTTCTATAAAATTTTATTTCATTTCTTTCTTTCCTAAACAATATACATTAGTTAATAATTTCCTTTCTAAGAATTAAATTACTAGATAATTTTAAATCAAGGTAAATAGGGGATAAGTTCTAGAAATATATTTTCATTATATTGCAAAATTTGGGATGTTACAACTCTTCCCCCCTTAAATAAATTTCGTCCTCAAAATTTATACATAAAAAAGTTAAGGATATAATTCCTTAATTTTATCTTCGAGCTCCCAAGTTGCAACTCCCTTGTCCATTGGACTGCATGTAACAACCTCATTTTCATTACTAAAACACACATACATAAGAGACTACTTTCATTAACTAAAAAAAAGTCATGAGTACATCATTAACAATAAAAAGAGAAAAATTCTAAACTTCGTCTCCCACTTCTTTGGAGGGATCCTCTTCCTCAGAAGAATCAACCCTGTGACCACTCTATGTCTAGTATGGCTCGAGGTTGAGTTGTAGCGACGTCTCCTCTTAGGATGAGATGGGAAACCAGGAGGTGATTCAGACAATCGTGGTGGTTCCACTTGAGTTAGTATAATAGGGAGATCTATCTACCCATAGGAAGTGGGAGCAAACGGAGTTGCATGGAAGAAAGTAAAACGGACATATCCTATATAGGTATCTAGTTGATATAATGAATCCCTTGTCCATCGTCCACACAAAAGAGTGATAGATAAGTGGAATAACGGGCAAAATTCTCCAAACATCTTTTTCTGAAGGGGTTAGTGTAGGAATGAATCTTCGATTCTGAAATAATCATACAATATGGGTGTACCTGAAAGCGTATACTCTTAATCTCACTATTTTGTGTCCTATTTAGTGATTTACTAACATATTTAGGCATCCCTCGCTGCCTCTTTACTCCTACTACTAGAGGACTTACGCGAATCGTAATATTGAGTCTATAAGTTGCAATATTTTTGAGTGACAGTCAGGAGTACATATCTCAAGCTGGTACATGGCTTAGATACTCTCTATTGACTTTGGTAATCCTTTGCTTTTTCGGGGTTACCATGCCGGCTTTGTGACTCCTTAACTCTGGCAGTTCACAAACTTGGTGCCTAAATACCCCCAAGGACTTCCACAGCCTGCATACATTCCTTAGGTACCTTCTGTACTCAACCCATTGCATTTCCTCCATTCTTTAATCTCACTCTCGTTCTATTTATCCATTGTTGCTTCTACTGATCAAGTCTTCTAGGTACTAGATCCCTAGAATCTTCTAATCTAAAGATTCTTGTTTTTTTTTTGCCATTACTAGATCTGTCTCTGGCTTGAGGGGGATCTCTTTTGTTTATGAAGACTTATCGATCTATTCATTTTTTGAACTGAAATAGTAATAATTGTATTTTCTCTATAATTTTTGGAAGGTAGGTATACTTGTTAACTATCCATTAGTGACAGTAATTCTTGAAAAAATCCTAGGATAGTTAATGAACTGAGATATGCTCAAAAAATGACAATACAATCTAGAAAGATTGTAATGTATAAATGGATGTCGTCCATTGAGAACCTTGATGTACATTAGTACCACTGTAAAAAAGAAATAGTAGAGATGACAGATGTGATAAGGAAGGTAGATTGAAACAAAAACCCTAACGAGTGAGGATTTAAGACGAAAGATGCAATGGTTGACCACAAAAGGTACCTGAGGAATGTACGCAGGCTCTGGTTAGACCTTCAGGGTAGATAAGGTGTCAAGTTGTGAATCGCTCGGAGTATAGAGGGTGTCACAGAACCAGCTTGCCATCCTCAATAAAGTGAAGCATTACCTTGATTTGGTTGAGAGTACTTTAGACCGAGTACTAGGCAGGGTATCTACTCTCAATCGTTAACCAAAATTTACAAATTGGATCTTCAACGATACGCTCATGAAGTTAGTAGTATAGGAGGTTACGAAGGGCTCTAAAACAATTAGAAAACCTATTTAGGCACGAATGGTGAGATGAGAGACTATGTTAGATAGACCATATGTATTATGTATGTGTGTGTCCCAAAATTGATAGCTCACTCCTATGCCCCCTCTCTTTCAAACTAAGCATGGCTGACAAATTTCAACCACTTTTTTATTTGACGATTTTTCCCTTAGAAGGGAGATGGACTTACGACAGAGTCTAGGATCGGAATACATTCATAGGATATGTTTGATTTCCCTTCCGACCCACAAACATTATAGTACCTTGGCAATTCCACCATGTAAACTTGCCAGTAATTCTTTCTTAGACCCTGCTACCCAAAATTCTGAATGTGTCAGCTAATCGAAGACAACCTCCAACTCCTTAGTCGCCTAAATCATCAATGGGATCAATACAGGCTGCTCATGGGAACCAAAGAGGAGAATCATCTAATGAAGAAGATCCCTCTAAAGCTTCAGATTAGACTAGAATAAATTATTGAAGAGTTTAGTTAAAAAACTTTTGTTTCTATAATTTTGTATCACAATGTTTAAAGATTATATAACTTTTCTACCTTGTGTATATTATATAATGAGAACTTGGAATGGAAGTAATATGATGAAATAAGTTACTATCAAATTGTAATTCCCCGGATTAATTTAGATGTAAATTTTATCTACGCAATAACTCTGAAAAAAATTTCTATTAAACAAAAGTAATAAAAAGGGGTGTTACAGTCTGCCTAGTGAAATAAAACCAAATAAAGAAGAAGAACAAATTAAAGAGAGCCAAAATTCAAAATTAACCATCAATCCCAAAATAAAACCTAAAATCAACAATAAATTTGAAAACTAAATCCAAAATCCAATATATATATACAGTGTGACTCAAATACAATAATCAATCATTATAAATATTTTAATGTTAATCATTATATATAATTTATTTTTATTTATATAATTTTTTTGTGATATATAATCAATTATTAGAATATTTTTATATCAATAAAATTTAACGTATTTATTTTCAAATTACAAGTTTATTTTATTATTTTATAATT
>JAMLFT010004517.1:0-11907 GCA_026544285.1 Pachyrhizus erosus | reverse complement strand
GTGGCACCAAATTAGTCACAGGTGGCACCAAATTAAGCACAGGTGGCACCAAATTAGTCACAGGTGGCACCAAATTAGTCACAGGTGGCACCAAATTAGTCAAAGGTGGTGTTTGTTGTAGATGGCGTGCTGCCAATGCTATGTCCATGGTTGAGAAGAAAATAGCAATGAAGAAAACAGAAAATATGCAACTGTGAGAAGCCATGGCTGGTTAAAATGTGGATATTCCGAAGACTACTGCATGGCTTTTTATAGACAATATTTCTTCTAAGATGACATTCTCTTCATTAAATGTACGTACAGCATCTTATGGTTTCAATATTTCAACACTCTAATTTATTACTTATTATTATCCTTTACTATCTCTTCGAAAATATTAATCCTACATTGCCCCTGCCCACTGGGAATTACGCCACCATCTTAAGTTTCATTCAAGGTTTCCCAAATTACAACCATACTTGAATCTTCAAGAGATCTAACTCACTTCCTTCTTTGAGTATCATGCGTTTTTATTGTAAATATTATTATACTTGCTTTCAATTTTTTAAGATAAAATAAATATCTCTGCCCCTAAAACATTTAATCTATGTAAGTTCAACAATTTTTTTTTTAATTTATAAAATAATTTTTAGTTAATTAAAGTGGCGAATAGGGTCGGATTTATATGAAATATTAAAATTTCTTTCTTTCTAAAATTAAAAGCAAATAATAAACAGAAACGGGAAGCTTGGCTAGGAAATTAGAATTAGAAAATAATGCAGCAAACAAATTACATAAATGACTAAAATTTAATGGAGAAAGATTCTAGGTTAATATATAATCTCAACTTCAGTCCTTAGGATCGATAATTGGTTCAAAGATATGTGTTTTTCATTAAAATAAATTGGTTCTAGTTTTTAATAAACTCAGAAATCTAATAACAATTTTTTTCAGAAACTAAGATAAACTCGCTGATTACTTCCCTTGACAATGTCAATAGACAATAAGCTCTTAAAATTTAGCTTATTAATAGTATTTATTAATTCTTGGAGAAACTCAATTCTACCCAAAAATTCAGCTCTATTCCAATTTTATTTTAATCTCAATTTTACATGTAGCAACATCGTTATTATTTCTCTCCCCCCCCAAATTTCTCTCTAATTTCACTTCTATGTTTCAGCCATTCAGCGAGCAAATTATCGCTTCAACATTCTCTCTCAATTTTATGAATGTTGGCCACTGCTTCGTCTAGTCCTAGCACGTTGAGTACAGGAATATACAAAATTAGTACATAATCTTTATTATATAAGCATCATCAAGAAACCTATGAATGATACATCGTACATCCTAGTATAATCAGAAAACAAATGGAAAACAAAGATTTTATGTCGGCAATATGTTGTTGTTGTACTTTGGGGATTGTGATTCGAGGAAACATGGCATCTAGCCCTTTGACTGGGGAAGAAGAATTCTAACATACTATATATCACGACAGTGAATGTGAGAAGAAGAGAGCCTTACTGAAGTAATTTTTTTTTTTTTTATTAGATTGTTAATTGATAATAGAATAAATGGGGAAAGACGTAGAATTACACAGCTTAAAATTAGACACAATTATTTAAATAAATTAAGTTCAAGTTTTAGACACTAGTTAATAGCTTACACACACATATATATATAATAAAAATTAAATATATATTCTACAATATTATATCTCATATTTAATATATAATTCTATTTGAGATTATTATCTAATATTAAAATGTTTTATTAAATGCTAAATTTCTGGTATTAATATAACTTGATTCGTTTATACTCTTGGAATAAAGTAATAATATCCTTGTACCAAATAACTATTTGTATAATAATAGAATAGTTATGTTATCATTTTATTTAATTTACACCACAAATGGATCTTAAAAACTTTTTTATGTGAAAGATTTTTAAAATGGACCTAAAACATAATGAAAAAGAATGGATAAATTCAAATGCATTGATAGTTTCCTCTATGTTTGGTAATCCAAACTTGCCCGTGGCTGCTGGGAAGCACCACACCAACTCACCTTTTAATCCTTCCATGATTCCGTAAAAAGTTGAATTTATCTCTTGAAGCAACTAATGGTTCTAACTTTTGATACTAATCTTTGGAGAAATGAAAAGCCGTGCCTAAACATTTCAAGGTTTATGTCAAAATTGATATCTAAAGTCTAATTTAATATAACTTAAAAAATTTTATTTTGTATTTTTATTGATTATTAAATTATTGATCAAAATTTTATAATTGAGTATTTTTAACATTTTGTTAACAATATACACAATTACAAATTCATTTAATATATCCTTTAACATAGTTAATATTAAATGAGATATGATTATTTTTAATTTTAAAAATTACTTGCAAAAATAACAATAGTTATAAGTATTGACAACAATATTTTATAAGCAATACATCTATTTAAAAAACAATACAGTCTTTTGATATAATTTAATACTATTATTAAAATATGAATTTTTTTTATTTGCACTTCTTGTAATATATTCGTTTTTTTAAAATAAATCAAGATTTTAATGTTATAAAACTCACCAGAACTTAAAATCATTTTAAGATTAATACATTTTTTTTTCGATTCATCCTCACTTAGTTTTCAAGCTTTTGGATTCAGATAAAAAAAAAAAAAAACATGATTGCATAGCCTTAAAATTGTGCAAATTGACTTTCAATAAAAGAAGTAAATTGATCTAATATGTATAGAGAACGAAATTTGTTAAATATTTGTTTCATAATCATACATGTTTAAATACAATTTAAGTTCTATATTAATTTTAATAATTTATTTTTTGGATGGTATGAGGGGTAGTCTCCAAATAATTTATAAAATTATTTTTTCTACTTTTAAATAAATAATAAAATTACACTTAATAATTTATACATCTTAAGCATTTAATCTATTAATAAAAATATTAATAAATGATATATTTAATTATCATACCGTTTATCATCTAATAAAAAATATATAAAAAGTTAAGACATTAAATATATGAGTGATTAAGACAACTGCCTAATTTGGTGTCTTTTAGGATGAAGAACTATTCATTTTCATTTCATGAATGGTCAATGAATTCCGTGTAGTGTACGAGGGAATTGTAGGACTAGGGTGAATATTATGATGTCTAAGTAGCAAGATAACAATTTGTATGAAGGTAATGGCAAAGTTTGTTGGTAGGACTAAAGGCACTGGACATGTATTTATGAATATGTAGAAAGGCAAATATGTAGAAATGTAGAAATATAATTTTTAATTTCATATTAATATAAGATATTAATGTCATAGGATTGATTTAAGTTGAAAATAGATAAATCCAATAACTAAATCAAGTATATTTAATTGGTTTGTTTTGAATTTGAAGTAAAAAGAAGTAATTATCAGAAGCAATCCAAATTAATTTAATTAGTTTAATTTAAATTATTAAGTTCATTAGATTAATTTGATCGAACGATGACCCTAATTATTATCAAACAAAGGTGATAATTAAAATAGTTTAAAATCTGCTAGATCAATTTGCATGAGTAGCTTATTAAGTGTGAAGGTTTGTTAACATGACTTGCTATAGTGGAGAACCAGGATTTCTAAAAGTCAGTAGGATTACTGTAACCATTTGTTAATTAAAGAGTAACACTGAGTATGGTTAAATTTTTATAGATAAATGTCGATGCATAAGATTTGCTCTAGTACCTAGTTACAATTAATTTTTGTTTGAGGACAAACAAGATTATAAGTTTAGGATTGTGATAAATTAACAAAACATGTACATTTATAGAGTCTTTATGTATGTTTAAATGTATCATCTTGATGAAATATTGTGAGAAAATAACACAATTTAAATGTATACAAAAAGATTAAACAATAATTTATACTTTTCATGAAGAGACTATGGCTAAATTAAACATGGATCATAGATGAAATTGGAGTTAAAGATGGGTGATGTTTTATCTAGAGAAAGGACCCTACTTAAAGGTATGAAAGCAATAGATTTTGATTCTGCAGATAAGATATGAAAGTTGGAAGTGCATCAGCTTAAGGTCAAGACATGAGAGTGTGGAATGCCCAAAGGTCACTCTTTCGAGATAATTACCTGTTTGGACACATTATGTTATGCCGTGTTTTCTCATAGCTCCAGTGTGCTGAACTTTTGCCCTGTTACTCTCCTTGCCCTTTGGTCTTATGCAATCGATATTTAATACTTTAAATTTGTTTATTGAATTTTTCAAGGTTTACTTCACTGCTTAAAACAAAAATAAAATAATTGATGTAATTTAAACCACTTTAAAAAGAATCATATTTAAATTAAGGAAATAATTTTATTGTTAATTTACAAGCCTCTATTTAACATATCTAATAAGCTTCTGCAACTAATCGATAGACCAATTCATGTTATTTTACATAAATAGACTTTTTTTTTGTCATATACGGGAATTAGTCAAAATTATGGAAACAAAACATTTAAGAAATAAAAGCTTAAGGTTATAAAAATTGAAGTATTGACATTTTATAAGAGCATTTGTAACACAAATACTTTTAGAGGTATCTTAATTTAAGATGTAGTATCTTAATTTTACTTTTTATTAGGGCAAGTCTACATGGAGGATTTTTTAAAAATAAGTTTTGTATCTTCTATCAGATACAATTGCTTATAAATAAAAAAGACAAATACTAACTAATGTCCTTAAGATCATTTTCAAAACAAATTCTTAGAATAAGTTTTTCTGATAAGAATTAATTCTTAAATTTTGTTACAATTGGAGTTCTATAAACTAGATGTCATATGTAAAAAAGATTCTTTTACAAGAATCCACAAGAACCTGTCTGTACACAAAAAAAATAAAATAAATCAGCAATGCTTGAATAATATGAGAGTTTGGTCTCAAAATCAAAATCGTCTCTATTATCATGATAAAGAGACAATCTCGTCTCACCTTCCCTTACAAACTAGAGTCACACTACTCCCGATTGTCACCACGAAATAACATGTTAGTCTCCATTACAGGAAAATGAAAAGAACAAAAAAGGAATAAAGAAAGAAATGAAAAAGGACAATCAAGGATAAAAAGAAGAGGATAAGTGATTGGTTGGATTCATGGGTAAATGAGGGATAGAGTTGTTGAAGGGGGAAGGGAAAGGAAAAGGGACATTGAATGAGAAGGAGAGTGAGTAGACAAGGTTCTAGGAGTGAAGAATAGAAGAAAAAAAATATTCTTTTTTACAAATATAACTAAAAGTAAACCAATATTTTAAATTGAAATAAAAAATAAAAAATATATAAAAATGCCAGTTTTTTAAAATTGAATTGTTGGAGTAAAAATAGAATGATATTCCTATATGTTACATGTCATATGAAACAGATAAAAAAGTTAATAAAGAAAGTTCTTAAAGTTTTAACACTAAAAATGTTCTTAAGACACTGGTTAAGTAAATAAAAAATATTTTATTAAAATGCGTAAAAATATGTTTTTTTTATAATTTTAAATTATACTTCTATATAATTTTTAATGAAAAAATTATTTTAATTTCTTAATTAGTGTTATGCAAGTCATAATAAAAATTATTTTATTATATCAAATAGAACTAACATTAATTAAAAAATTAAATTAAGATGTTAATTTGAAATCAAATTAAGTATAAATAAAAAATTATAAAAATATGAGTTATTTGATTTTTTTTATCATAAGAATTGTTAATTATGATGTGGTATTATAGGATCACTCAAATAATTATAATATAAGATATTTAAAGTGAGTATCATGAATTGATAGTATTGGAGATACTTTAAAGGACATTTTAAAATAATTAAGTAATCAAAAGGAGGCAAATTTTAGTTTTGAATTTTGTTCTTGCTAAATATTTTTGTTTGAATAAGGACATCAACACACTAATTTATTGCTTATTATTATGGTTTACTACCTCTTTGCCAATGCAACATTGCCCGTGGCGGGGGGGAAGCTATCCACACTAAGTCATCCCAAGCTTGCTAGCATAGTTCTGACGCCAAAAAATTGATCCCATGAATTCAACAATTTTTTATTCTTATTTTTTATAAAAATAACTTTTAAATAAAGGGGTGAGAAAGGTCGAATTTATATGAAATAGTAAATTTTATTTTTTATAAGATTAGAAACAAACAATAAACAAAAAAAACAAAAAAAAGGAAATTAGAATTAGAAAATGAATAATAGTTAAAGAGGCAAGCAAAGCTAATATATTATTAAAATTTAATGTGGCATTGTTCTTCATCTCTCTTTTTCTTTGCTCCGGTTTCATCTAATCTCACTTGTATATGTTTCAGCCACTGTTTGTGCATGCTGCCACAGTCATTGAAACTAAGAATATAAATTTAGCACAAAGTAATCGTTATAATCAAAGAATTCTCTAATACATCCTAGAAAATTATAAATGAATGAGATAACAATCAAATAAAAAGATTTTATGTCGTCAACATCGTTTTTTGGTATTTCTCTCGTTACAGTTTATATTTTCTCCCTTTCTTTCTTCTTTCTTCTTTCTTCTTTCTCCCTCTTATTATTTAAGATGGATACATCTTGTAAAATGTATACAATCATGATTATATAATTTTGTAATTTTTTATTTTCTTTATATGATAGTTGTGTTTTTTTATTTAATTTATATAATTATATTTTTTAATATATGATTAATTATTTAAACCTTTAAATTATTGATTAAATTTAATATATTAATTTGATTTTTATATTTGGTTCTCTCGATAAAAATGCTCCCCTGCATGGCATCTAGTCCCTTGACTGGGGAAGACGAATTCTAACATAATAATCCTTTAACATATTTTACTGCCACATTATTAGGTATTAATAAGACTAACATATATGCATCCCTACAAAGAAATGTGCTAAAAAATATTTCCTTTTTTTTTTATAAAAAACTAAGAAAAGAATATTATTAGTAAGACCAAAATAGGCACCAGCAAACATTCAATGTGACTCACAAGGTAGGCAAGAGAAATTACACTGAGAAAAGCAAGGAAGCCTCATTAAAGTATTTTATTAGGCTTTTAGATGATAATCGATTCAACGGATAATTAAGGATGACGGTAACTATTTTAAGAATTATACATTCACCAAAAAAAAAAAAAAATATGCTAATATAATTATAACTGATGATAACATAAAACATAAACAGGGCTCAAATACAATAAAATATTAAGGTTTCTTAGTGTGACTAAAAAACATAATGAAACAAAAAAATAAAATATCTTAATTAATTTTTCGATATTGGTCAAGTGTTGTGCACCTATTGAAAGATATGATGATTCCTGACTTCCTATTTCCTTCTTTCATTTGATTTCAATTGTCTTTTATTTTATCCCATGTGGAAATTCATCCTTTTAATATAAAAAATAAATAGAAAACTGTAACATAAATAAAAAAGATAAAAATATGCATTTTATTATAAAAAAAAAATATGCTTATATATATATATATATTAACAATATCCTGCGAAAAAAGTGAAAATATTGAAAAAATTGAAATGCATTAATGGTTTCCTACATATTTGGTAATCCAACCTTGCTCGTAGTAGCTGGGAAACTCGCCCATTGATCCTAAGGTGATTAATGTAAAAAGTTGAACTTACCATGAAGCAATTAATGGCTCTGCATCTCTGCATCTCTGCATCTTTGCCTTTACATGCTGCAGTCTAAAGGATCGGATTTGAGTCACTTCTAACACCAAGTGCCCCCCTTGTGTGATGGCTTAGCAAGCAGGGGTGTTTATGATTAAGTTATATGAATTATTAATTGTAATTATTTGATAAACTATACATGATAAATGGATATTATAAGTTATAACAGTTTTTCATAAACGGTTTTGATTCGCTAAAATCGATTTTAATTTTTAAATAAATTTGAATAAATTTATTTTAAAACACTTTTAAAGTAAAAATATAAAAAGAAAATAAATAAATAAATTTTTCTATAAATTAAAATTATGCACAAGCTAATTTATAAAATATTTTCATTTAATTTTTTTAAAAGATGATAATTTATACATAAAGTAATTTTAACTTATAATTTTTTTTTCTTAAAAGTACTTTCAAATAAGTTTATTCAAATAGATCCTATAACCAGATTTTGAAAATAAAAAAAATTAGTTTCAAAACTGATTTTATATTTACTATATTTTTACTTGTATAAATTGACTTAAAGATCGTTTTAAAAATAAATAAGTGTGATGTAGATCGTCACTTACATCTTACAAAATTCTTTAGTTAATAATAAAAAAATATTCTTATGAAAGAAAATATTTAATTTATTTAAATTTAACTTGTTATTTTCTTTTACATAAATTTAAAAGATAAAACAAAATCTTAATAATAAATATAAAAAATGTTTAATATTTTTTATTTTATCAAATTAAAAAATTATCTATTTTTTTTTTCAATCTCTAATCTATTTTGTTTAAATATTTTTTTTATCTTTATAATTAGGCTTTACAAAGTTTATTTCTGTTTGTTGAATCTTCTTCATTATTTTACTATTGATTTTATGTTTTAATAATTATACCATGTTTAATTAAATTTGATTTTAAAGATTAAAATTACTTTTCTAAAGATTATTAATGTAAAATATATGACCAATTATATAACTGATTTTAGATATATAGTCTAATATAATTGGATTATTAAAAATTAAAATTAGTCTTATTAAAATTAATTATAAAAAATTGATTATAATTTGGAGATAATATCCACTTGGAATTTATGATTAATTTATATAACCACATTTTATTAGCTAGCTATTATAAAATCAATTTGTGGAGCTTTGGCCTGTCGGCATTAGAACTCAACTAATATTTTTGTAGAATTGAAAAAATAGAACTTTGACTAATTTAGATAGATGAAAATACCGATAAATTTTTTTCGATTAATGTAAAGCTGAATTTTATTTTATAAAACATGGAACCTTTTGGAAAAAAGAAAAATAATTTACATGCACACATGTAAAAGGAATACATAATGCTTTGGTTACGTTCGCATCTACAAGTACTTTTTTTTTACAATGGCAAACTCAACTCATTTCCATTAATATTGAATTCTGAATACAGTGGGGAACAACATGGAAGGAAAATATGATTATAAGCAAAATTTAAAGAATTCCTAGCTAAGATGTGTGCCACTTCATTAGCCTTTCTTCTAGCAAATTCAATAGAAATGGTAGGATAGTTCTCCAATAATTGATTAATCAGTTTAATCATCATTCCACACTCTGAAATGTCCTTCTGTTGCAGCTGAATCTGATCCACTATAGATTTGCAATCCGTTTCAATAATAGCATGAAAAAACTGCAATTCAATAAGCCATAAAAAATATTGTAACATAGCAGAAGTCTCTCCTTGTTGTACTGTCATATTGGCTTTTGTACTCCCTGATTTTGCCAACACAAAATGACCAAAGCTATCTCTAATGCAAACCCTGAACCCTGTCATTCCAATCTCTTAAAAAAAGTCTGCATTTGCATTACATTTGTAAAAACCAGCTGCAGGTTTCATCCAAGCACTTGAGAAATGTTAGTTAACCATATTCTCTCTTGCTAAAATAACATTTTGGCTTGTTGTCCACTTGATTAAGGTAACTTGAGCTCTATGGATCACTCAATTCCATTCCACAGTCAATTGTTCCTTCTACTCCACAAACTCCATATAATCATGATCAGGCGAGCCTTTTGTTCTTCCTGAAGAGAATTTTTAGGAGTGAACACCAATTTCTTGAAACTCTCCACATCATCCAACACTGGTTTAATATAATTCCACAAACCACTTTGCTGACACACTAATATACTTCTAGGACAAATAAGTAAACAGTGCCAGCAATTTTCTATATCCTAGTTACAACAAACACAAAATAGAGGACAGAGAATACCTCTTTGCTGTAACCTGAACATGTAACTGAGTATTAAATTTCTCAAAGATTTAAATAATATTTTCATTCTTATAAAATAAGAAAAAAAAATTTAATTTTAATTTTTATAAAATATATTTTTTTAAAATGGTTACATGTACTTATTTTTTGTAAAATATATTTTAAATATTCATATATTCAAAATCGATGATGATATCAAACTAATTGATGATCAATTTAAAAATATAATTTATTATATAAATTTTATTTACGATTATTTTATCAAATTTTTTAATAATATAACAAAATAATTAATTGTCAGTATTATTATTATATCATCAACTAAAATTATTATTTGATAATAAAGTTTAAAATAAAATTTTTAAATCTTTAAAATATTAAAAAAAATTAAAAGATTCAAATAAAAATATTCTATTTTATAAAGAAAAAAATTACTTAAATATTTCTCAAATAATCAATCTAAAGAGTTAAAAACATAAATATGATGTCCGATAATACTTGCTAGCAATTAATTATGGGATGGTGGGAGAGGGAATGTAAATCTTACAACCATTAAAAGAAAGGTTCCATACATGTTTTAATGCAAATAACAATTTTGTCCTTTCTTCTTAATTGTTGGAGGAATATGATAATTAAGTATTTTTACAATTTTGGATTTGTTGCATCTTTTGGCCACTAATGAAAGTGAAGCTATATTGTACTAATTAAGGTGATAAAAATTTTGAACTTATACTTTAAGGCACTGCACTACCATCACATCAGCTGGAAGCTTGCATTCCAGACAATTTTATCAGAGTCAGTCAGATTTTAAAATAATTACCGACATGAGTCTGTTTCACCCAAACATTCAGTCAAATAGTAATTTTGACTTGTCAGATAGTTGTCACGTAAATTTTTATTTATTTATTTTTACTTAAAAATCAAAATAAGGAGTGACATGACATGCCACATAAAATCATAAATAATATTAGCAAGTTTAAATAGTAATTTTTAACGGCTTTTTGCTGCGAATCATAAGGTAATTATCATATTTAAAACCGCAAATCACAACTTCGATTTTTAACATGTGTTGTCTTATGACAATGTGTGACTATGAATTTGGGTCATAGGTCTCTTTTCTAGAAGTTGTTAAATATGAAAATAAATGGAAAACAACCAATATTGAGTTTGTGCCATGAGCCTTCAAACATATTACCTAAGCACTTTTTATGTTCTTCAACATGCAGAAGTTAATGTCATCTAATGCTGAATTATTTTTTAAAACTGCTTCAATTTTCTGCAATTGTGTGCAATGGAGTAATGTGCCTTAATTGTTTGATCTCACACTAGTTATTTTCCAATAACTCATCGTGATTTCATCCACTTAAATTTCTTCCTCTTAATTGTTTCTTCCATTTCTCACCCACTTATAATTTCGAATAATTCCATTGTGATTTTAAGATTAGAGATGCCGTTGGAGTACATTTATTTTTAAGTTAAGTTAAATTAGTTTTAATTTAAATATTTTATATAATTAAGATGTGTGTTTAAATTGATTTTAATTATAAATTTACATTAAAACATGCATTTTTATTACAAAATATGATAATTAATTTTCTAAGGCTAAAACAAATAGGAAAAAAAATTCTTAGCATACTTTTACTAACTTTTAGACAGTATATTATAAAAATATTTTTAAAACAGAAATATATTAACACACTACACATTAAGAATTATAGGCTTAATTTTATTTTTACTCACTGAAATTTAGATAAATATAATTTAATCCTTCTTATTTTTAAAAATACATTTTTAATTCCTAGAATTGAATAATTTTAATGAAAATAGTGACGTGATATTTAAAAATATCATATGTCAAATATAAACAATATTGTATCACCATTTTTTTTTTATCATTTTCATTAATATTGTTAAGTATAAAAAACTAAAAATATAATTTTTTAAAAATTTTGAAAACTAAAATCATTTATTTATTTTTTAATTT
>JAMLFT010004516.1:0-19394 GCA_026544285.1 Pachyrhizus erosus | reverse complement strand
TTTTTTTATGATTTTTTTTTTTTTTTTTTTGTGGTTTTTTGTTTTGTGGGGGGGGGGTGGTTTTTTTTTTTGTTTTTTTTTTTTTTTTTTTTGTGGGGGGGGGGGGGGGGAGGGGGAAGTGATGCGAATTTTGGATTATGGTGGAAAGTTTAATTTTTTTTTTTTACATTTTTGTTCCGTTTGTTTGCCCTGAAAATTTTGCCGAAGTTAATGGAAACTTTCAAGGACATTTTATTTCTCTCTCTGATCTTCTGGAAATTAGATATTGAAAGATATAAGTTTTGCTGGTTTAGCTTAAAGGGTGATTTTTAATTTGCGGGGTCTTGATTTATTTATTTACTTCTTCAATCTGGTTTTGTGTGTTGTTGACTGTGTTGAATGTTGATAATGTGAATTCCTGAGCCAATAAACTGTAGAGGAATTTGTGGCTCATTCAGCAAGCGTCAATTGTTTAAATATTGGAAAGAAGGCGTGCCGTCTTTTCATTACTGGAGGGGATGATCACAAGGTCAATCTATGGACAATTGGCAAACCTACTTCTTTAACGGTCAGTGCCATTGCTGCCTTTATTTTTTCTAGCATTCTAGTTGGGATATGGCTACTGCTAGATCATTCATCATTGGCTAGGTCACTTTGATGGAGGGTCTATTTCTAATGTCCCCTACTTGCTTTGCAATTGTTATGGTATTTTACTGAAGGATTTGCTTTTAGTTTATTTTAAATGATAAGTTTTGTTTTCCTTACTTGTCTATTTCACATTTTTGGCACTGCCACTATAGGAAGGATACTGCGAAACTGGGATTTACTACCATACTCAGATCATAATAATATATCATCTGTAATATTTTTTGCTGATTTGATTCTCCATCATGAGTTGCGTGTGACTTTCTTTTAATGGCAGTAGTGCCAGGTGCATGTGTATAACTGTGGCCTAACAATGCTTGACTTACTGTAAATATATGCAGAGCCTATCAGGTCATACTAGCCCTGTTGAATCAGTCGCATTTGACTCAGGAGAAGTGTTAGTTCTTGGTGGAGCATCAACAGGTGTGATAAAGCTTTGGGATTTGGAAGAATCAAAGAGTAAGTCAATTAGTCCACTACAGTGTTTATTTATGGAGCATCAGACTGTAAACTAGGGAAATGAAAACTGTATATCATAAACAAATACTTGATTGAAGAATTATGAATTTGGCAGTTTGGCTATATACCTTGCTAGCATAACTTTATAAAGGAATCCATAACTACTGTTACTACTTTCTGATTTTGAAATCTTATGGCATTTTTCAATTCTTGGTCTCCATGTTGGATCCTGACATTGAAAATTTATTAGTAATGCTTCTAATATATTTGTTATTGTTCTTGAAGTATAGTGGTTCGCACTGTTGCTGGGCACAGATCCAATTGTACTGCTGTTGAGTTTCATCCCTTTGGTGAATTTTTTGCATCTGGCTCCATGGACACTAATCTAAAGATTTGGGACATCAGAAAAAAAGGATGTATTCATACGTACAAGGGTCATAGCCAGGGCATCAGTACTATCAAATTCACTCCAGATGGCCGTTGGGTTGTTTCTGGTGGATTTGATAATGTTGTGAAGGTAACAATATGGATGTTCTTAGATCTATGATGCTATGACATGCAATAGATTTTAACTTACACAATTTTTATACCTATATATCATGAATCTGCCTCGCTCCAATGTATAGGTGTGGGATCTAACAGCTGGGAAGCTCTTGCATGATTTCAAGTTCCATGAAGGACACATTAGGTCAATAGATTTCCATCCGCTTGAGTTTCTTCTGGCTACAGGTGAGTTAGTGACTTTTGAACAGTTGAAGCATTTAAGAGTGGTAGAGATGCTTATGTATTGGAAATATCTATAGAAAGATTGTTTGTTTCATAATACTCACTGCTTTTATTGGGTAGATACATATAAAAAATCTCTTTAAATGATATTAATATAAATTCTAGTAATCAGGTTGTATAATTGGACAATTTTTATGAAAAACTTGTGTTGCATTATTTTATATGATATGCTGCATTTGTGGGGGATTAAGGAGATGAAAACATCTCAATTAAAGATGTGTATGGGCATTTTTGATTCCACTCCTCAACTTAGTACCATTAAAATCTAAAATATATTTTAAAAGGTAGAAATTTTATGGAAAATTATTTGAAGAGTTTTTTAGCAAGATCTAAACGCGGGCTAGGTGTCATGCTTCAATATATTTAGAAGTTTTGTTAGGTCTTGGGTTCAATCTTTGAAATTTAACGAATTCAAACCTTAAACCTGTGATCAGTGTTCACATTTTTGATCATTCATGACAATAACAATGATAGAAGTACAATATCATTCACATTTTATTTCTTTCTTTTCGTGGATGGATCATTTACTGCTGACCTTAAGTAACGAGCAGTAGACTCTGATATCCCAAAACTTCCTGTTAATTTTAGATGATCTGAGAAAGCCAGCATAAAGTGCTAAATGACCCACTTGTTTGTTTATTCTTTATCAGACTTTTGGTTGATCCATAGCTCTATCAATACAAATTGACTTCTGTCTTGGGCATTTCTGTAATGTAATTAACATGCTGTTACAAGGATATGTACTGTAGTTATAAAGTTTTCACATCTTTGCTGTGTTTGCACAGATGGATCATTCAGTGCTGACATGAGTAATAAGCAGTAGACACAAATCTTGAAACTTGATAATTTTTAGATGATCAAAGTGACCCAAGTTAGAGCACTAAAGTTTTTATGGTTTTGTTAATCTGCTCTTAGGGTTGATTTTAAACAATTAAACTGGAAACTTTTTATTGGAGAAGAAACATTACATGGAAAAACAAAAGTATGATAAATGTTTTCTTTCTTTCTCAATAAAAATCTTTCTACTTTTAATTGCTTAACCTCAGTCCTAAAGACTGATATTAACAAAACCTTTAATATTAAATATCCACTGATTTGGAAAAATTTTGCTGTTCTTTGGTTGATTCTTATGTCTTTTGATATAGATTTAGGTTAGCCTTGGCATTTATATAAAATATTTAACATGCTGCTATCTGAATAGAGTTTTCATATATGCACTTGTTGAACTATTAAACTGAGTGGTGTCACCGGTGTGGATTCCCAAAATGCCAATTTAACAAAAGCCTAAAATTTTTGAGTTTTAACTAAATCTCTAGCAGTGGCTGCAAAATTTTTGGTCACTTTTATAAGCTTTAAAATAACTCACAGGTGCGTGAATGTACATTAGTATAGTCTAGCTTGGGGTTAAATTTTAGGTATTGGAAAAATTCCCCAATCTAGTTAGACAAAATTAATTAAGATAAAAAATAATAAAATAGAAATTCTAAAAGCAAACAAATCTAATTAACCATATTTAACTTGACTAAGGTTTAGAATCTGCCTAGCCTAATTCTAATGTCATTTGGATCAAATATCTGATTCCCAGATATTTTAGCTCATGAACATGTAAGATAAGCTCGTATTCATAGAAAACCTATCAACTAAGCTCTAAACAATACTTGTGTACTATATTTTCCTAGTTAACTGTAATTGATGTGATTGCAATCAACAGCAGAGTCAAATTTAAAGCATGGGATAAGCATGGTACTCACTAAAAATTTCACGGTACTAATGGATAGAAATAGAAATAGAAATATAAAACAATAGAGATCCAAAAATCTGAGCAATAAAAATTCATTTTGAATACTAACAAAGGATAGTACAAAGATCTAAAAAGGCATACTGTACTGTGCCTTGCACAGCCTCCCTTCTTGGCCTACTCTTCATGTTTATACTAAATTTATTGAGCCCAAAATTGAAAGGTGGAATTTTCTTCTAGCATTTTCTATTCATATACAATCTGTCTAAATGTGCAATCTTTAGCAAACACAAAGTATATTTCTTTCCTTCTTTAAGTCTTTTACTTAATGTCAGTTAGAGAAGTCTCTTAATGATAGGAGATTCAAACTATGAAGCTTCAACATCTTTGTTGTTGATCTCTAATTAGATCTTCTTACATCCTGTAATTATCAGTTAGTTAATAATTGACTAACATAAAAATATCCTTGAAATAGGAAAATTTGACTTATAACATGATGTAGTGTATTAAAGCATATATTATGTATAAAAAAAAAATGTAATATTCAGATATTATCACACTTTTGTCTCCGGGCCATGGAAATGTGTTGTATGGTTTTTCAAAGTGTCGATCATAACGTGTTCTTTAGTTGTGTCTTCCCTACCTCCAAAAGTTTACAAACTTATTGTTTGTATAAATATGATGTTAATATGTCTCACATTGGGTAGGAATATGGCTAAAGTAAATTGTTACAAGGCTTGTGCAATCCTCCCCTCTTGAGCTAACTTTGGGGTAAAGTTAGGCCTGGTTTATTACTAATATATAAGTTGATGAAAAAGCACTTGTTGAAATTCACATACTGTTTTGCAGGTTCTGCAGATAGAACAGTGAAATTCTGGGATTTAGAAACCTTTGAACTGATTGGATCAGCCAGACGTGAGGTATCTAAACTTACTGGATCTTTCTTATTCTGCTTGAAAGGAAACAATTACATTCATATATGCCATAGTTTGTGCTTGCATCTTTGTTTTCTCTCTCTTTCACAAAATCCCCAGACAAGTTTTGTGCTACCAGTAAGTACTAACTTCCGTGGTAACTCTTTGTCAACTAGTATGCTGGATCACCATTCTTGACACTTCTTTCAGTTTGTCATCACATTCTTGTTAGTTGCAGATGAGTTTTTGGTGAAAATTTATTAATGTATTCTGTAACCTGCAGATTCTAGTGTGTCCTGTCTTAATTTTAAGCTTATAGATGCCTAACATGTTCTGGTGTTCTATATGGTACCATATATGTATCAAACTTATTGCTTTTGAAGCATGCCTAACTGTCCACAACCTGCCAAACACAAGCACAAGTGCAGCATACTAAAATCTCTTTGATAAGTATAAATTATTCCATTTTCTTTGTTAAGTATAAATTGTATTGCTTTTAATTTATACTACTTATCTGAATTATATCTTATTACTTATGTAAGGCTACTGGGGTACGCTCAATAGCTTTTCATCCTGATGGAAGGACCCTATTTACTGGACATGAAGATGGTTTGAAGGTGAACAAAGTTGCAATTTTTTAGATTAGTTTATATAAATTAATAATGCAGCATGTGGAACTGATTAAAGATGTGATTTGCAATGCTGATATATTGTAGGTGTATTCATGGGAACCTGTTATATGTCATGATACTGTTGATATGGGATGGACAACACTTGGTGATCTTTGTATTCATGATGGGAAACTTTTGGGATGCTCATTCTACCGAAATTCTGTTGGAGTCTGGGTAGCAGATATATCGGTAGGGTCCACTATTATCAATTTGGACCAATTGTTTCTTTTACTTTTTAATTTAAACGTGATCTCTGTTACAATTATAGATTTATTTCTTGTGTGATTGTGAATTTGGACTTATAAGGCTTTGTGATGCCATTACTTGTGCCCTACTTATGTCAATACTTAAAATGGGGAAAAATTGATAGACTTGAAAACTGAATTCCAGCACATATAATGAAGTATATAGTTCAATAACACTCCAGGTTTGCACAAGAAGAAATCTTCTTTTCTACCATTGCCCATAATTATTATTGGTTACTAATCTTAGTGATTGGATTTATTTACTTATTTTTCTATAGTAAATAGATGAAATAATATTTCAAATAATATGGGTTTTAGCTCTAACATGAGTTCTCGACATCCATTTAGTCTGTGAATGAAATATACTTTGAGATGGATGCTTTATTCTCTATCTTCTGTTAGCCATATTCTGACTGGTAGTTTCAACATTTCAGCTTATTGAGCCATATGGCGCTGGCTTGGATCCCAAGAAAAATGAAGGCACAGAACAAAAACTTGGTCTTCAGGGAAGTAAACCGGAGAAAGTAGAAGTTAATGTAGGACCAACCTCTGGGTTGCGCAGCATGTCTCCTGATGAGTCAAAAGAGATAAAGAATATATATATTGACTGTAAGCCACTGTTTTTTTTTTTTTTTTGTCTTTCCTTAGTTACTCTTTGGAAATTGAAATTGTGTATTATAAGTTGCACTGTCATTGCCACACTGCATGGCAGAGTTTTGCTGCATTTAATCCTTTGCCAACTCATATATTCCCTATTGGCATTGTTAACATTATAGACCCAACTTGTACAGAATCACTGCTCTTTAACTGCTTTAGCTTGCCATCCTTGATAATGTTGATTTAAGTTTGGTTTGTATTTGGAGTTGTCAGGGTTCTGAAACAATGGAGCTTACAAGAGTCTGTTCTGTATAGTTCAACCAAGCAGATTAATAGACAGGATTCTACCATTGCATCAATGAGTTGTTTTACCAAAGAATATGTTTACAGTTTTGTTGAAATGACTTGAATTGGATTTAATTTTTAGGCTAACATCTAGTAAATTTCTTGACATGATGAATGAGGATACATACATAAATACTTTCATAGTTCTGGTGTCTGTATTATAATTCTGATTGTTTCCTGATTGTGTATCTAATAAAATACTATTTTCTTCCATATAAAGCTTCTGGAGGGAAACCTATTACTTTACAAAGATCGGGGTCTTTAAGTTCAACAAAAGTAGATCTCCCAGAGCAATTCAAGGAAATTTGCAATTTGGGAACAATGAAGCAGAGTCCTGCAACAGGAGCTCGTGTAAAATCAAATGAACAAGGAGTTAGAAAATCTTTCATTGTGCCTAACATTGTACCTCGGGACACTCCTGATGGTAAGGTCTCAGCAAAATCTGAAAAAGAGACCATCACCTTTTCAAAGACAAAACCTGGAATGTTACTTAGGCCAGCTCATGTACGAAGAGCATCCACAGGCAGATTTGATGTTGATAGGTTTTCAGAAGATATGAATTCTGGAACTTTTTGTGACACTGCTAATAAATTAGACAGCACAAAAGAATCCAAGTTCCAAACGAATCTAGGATCTCAGAATGCAATTAAGGAATCTTGTGAAGATAAACATCCTATCAAGAGTGTTACAGATGACAAGTTTGACAAGACTCTATCTCCAAGCAGATTTGCTGACCAAACAAAACGTAAGTTTTCTTCTTAACCACTGAGCAGATCAAATGCAAGTTATTGCTGAATGTTGATTATATTTCCCTATCTTTTCTTAATCTCCTTTATCCAGTTTACTTTTCCATTGCTATGAACAAATTCTCTCTCCTTAGTTATAGCATGGGTAGATTGTTAGCTTCATTGGCCTCAACTATTCAACTTCTCATTGATTGAATTGCTGTTTTTTCCTTTGATCCCAGCCTATATTTTTAGTTCATGGCACATGCTGCCTTAACGCTCTCAAAAAAAGCTAATTTCTAGTCATATTTTGTTTCTTGTTCTTTCATCATATTTGCAAATACTTATATGTGGCCCCTGCTTTTAAATCTGTCAAGATATTATGAAATTCTCTGTAGTAAAGATTGTCTTCGATTTCCAACTTGTATTTTCTTTTGAAAAAATAGTATAACAAGTAGCTTGTTGAGATTTTGGTTCTGCTTTAGTAAAAGAGCTGAACTGCCATGTATAAGGTCATTCAAACAGAGATGTTATGAATACCTTAGGCTTATTATTTATTATTGGAATTGAGTCTTGAGTTTACAAGTAATATTCTCATTATATTTCAGGTGGCGAATCCTCACCCCGCAAGGAAGAGATTAGTCCAGTGAAATATGTCAATGGAGGTTTGCAATCCCTTGTATATGCAATTTTATATTTTATGAAAGCGACTGAAAATTGAATAATTTTATGTTCTATTCTGGCAGTTGCTGTTGTACGAGGAAGGACCCGGTCATTGGTTGAGAGGTTCGAGCGAAGGGAAAGAATTCAAATTGATGAGGATCAAAATAATATATTCCTCCCCACAATAGATGAAACCAGAGAAAAAGTTCACAATGAGGATCAACAAATTAAAGCATCTCCCACACCCAGTATGGTAATTGAGAGGAGGGAAAGAATTCCCTTCAATGAAGATCGAAACAATCTGCCCTCCATTCCCAAGACAATATCTGAAACTGATAAATCTCCTAACACACTGGTAAAATTCTATCTCGGCTTTACAGGAGTTTTGATACTAGCATCTAAGCATCTTCACTGTAGCTTCCCATTTTTTTAATCAAGAGTAATGTTTGTATATATGTAGGTCGGTAGGTCCCAGTTCTTATACCTTGTAAGCCAGAAGCTATCCAATTAGGATTTTGTTAGGCTTGATAGTTTGATATCCATATTTGTGGCTTTTTTTGGTGTGAAGTTTTGAAAATCTGTAATTTAGCATTATATCAGGAAAATCTGTATTTTATTCTGTTAGGTCTTGGTTTCTCAGTTTTTCTTGTGCATATGTTGTTAGGTTTCTCTTCTTTTTTAGTTCTGTTAAGGAGTATAAATTGCTTGGGAAATTCTTAATTTTTAAGAGAATAATTTCTTGCATCATGACAAAACTATAAGTGATGCTTCTTGAGGTGCAAACAAAGAAAAGAATGGAATGGTGAGATTAGCCTCCTCCTCTAAGGTTGATAAGATATTTTTTCCCCAATTATTTTCCTGCTAGGTTAGGTGAATGATGGTACTGCTCAGATGAGAATGTTAAAAAAGAATAAAATTCATCTGTCTGCCCGTAATAGTTGCATTAGATATGCTCAAGTGTCATTGCTCTTTGTTCTATTTTGATTTCTCTAAATTTCACTGTCTCCTTTCTTCTATAATGTATTAAATAACAAATGAAATATCATATTCCTTGAAAGATTGTGAAAGATCAAACATAATCATGCACTCATTTTCACAAATTGTTAGTTTGGAGTAGTTCAACATAATCATGTTTATTCTGTTATATAATTTTGCAGAAAGTTGAGCCTCAAATTTCTAAAGGGGATTCAAACTCTGCAAATGAAGAGGCAATCATTGAAGGTCTGATGCAAACACATGATGTAACATTAAGTAATCTTCGCTCACGCTTGACGAAGTTACAGGTAACTTTTGCTAGTTATTAAATTATTTGTTTGCATGCTTGGTCTTTATTTATTAATATACTTGATGTTTCAGACTGTAATTTAGCCGTGGAACTTATAACAGTGTTGATGTTTAACTCTGCTAAACAGAGCTAATGAAAGAAAAGATGAAAAACTAGAACCATTTTGTAATTAATGTCACTGACTGGTTAGTGGTAATAATGTGTACTTTTGTAGGTGGTGCGGCACTTTTGGGAACGCAATGATATTAAAGGAGCTACCAACGCTTTGAGAAAACTGCCAGATCAATCTGTACGTATTTTATTAAGTAGTTGTAGGCCACTTGTTGGCTTATTTTTTGTTGTGTTCAGTACTTTCTGACTAGAAAAACTCCTGGTTTTCTTATTGAATGCCTGAAAATAATTTCATCTTGATGCAGGTTCAAGCAGACGTTATCAGTGTCCTTGTGGAAAAGATGGAAATTTTCACATTAGATTTATTTTCTTGCTTACTTCCTGTGCTCACAGGCTTGCTGGATAGCAAGATAGAAAGGTAATTGCTTATTAATATATTGGCTTGAAAACCCATGGTAGGATTTGAACATAGGACCTATTACTTGCAACAGGAGCTCTAAATATCATGTTTGTTACCAATTACCATTATTGTCAGCCTATGTAAATAAACAACTTGTGAGAGACATTACTCTGGTCTCACTGTGCAGACATGTAAAGGTGTCACTGGATATGCTGTTAAAGCTTGTAGCAGTTTTTGGTCCAACAATACGTGCAACTGTTTCAGCACCTCCCTCTGTTGGTGTTGATCTACATCAAGAGGAAAGGTGACCTCCATTTTCACATATTATTCCTTTCACTTTCTCATGTATTTTATATGTGTGTGTGAATGAAGCTAACTTGTATGAAATCTTGAGGACAGGCGGGAATGCTGCAACCAGTGCTTTATGGAACTGCAAAAGATCCAAATGGTCCTTCCAATACTGATACGGTAATCGTGCAGTCTTAAATGTTGCCAACTAATACGTAAATTGAAAACAATTTTGTAGACTTACAGTTTTTAATATAGAAAATAAGGGAAGTCCCTTACTGGACTCTATTTCAGAATTTTGAGCTTTCAATTTACATTGAAGATAGCATTCTTATGTTGGGAAAAGGCTACTATGTGCAACTATATATTGATATTTTGAAATTGCGAAAGGCATATTAAAAATTTTCATGTGTTCCCCTTTTTGGCAGATTCATGTTTCTGGTAATAATTTGCATATGGTTTCTATCAAGCGGTATTCTTAGTTTTCCTAAATAAGTAATGATTAACTTGTAAACATTTGCTTTACATCCCATCAAGGTTCTCATTATTTTTTTGGTCTGTTCTTTGGCGAGGGATCTGGGGGAGGATCCAATTGAATTGAGTAAAATGATGCTCAGTACTTTGAATACCATGCAACTTTCACGGACACCTCATTACATGTACAATTCCGAAACCAAGAATCACAGCTTAATTTTTTTTGTTTTTTTGCTGCAGGAAGGGTGGTTTATTAGCCAGGTCTGCCTTAGAGCTAAATCTTGTTCTTCAGCAGTCCTAACTGAAGGTGTTGTACGAACCTAGGCCAACTTGTGAAGGAGTAATGTGGCTCAATATGCTTTTAAGCAGGATTGTGCTTAAAACGTGAAGGTTCATATTGGGTTATTGTGATCATAGCCTACAATTTTGTCTTGATGATTTGCTTTATTGGCTGTCATCATCGGCTTTGTTGATGGAAGAGCATTATATCTAATGATATGTTTGCGAGAAAGTTCTCCTACCTCATGTTAAGACACTTAAAGGTGGAAGCAGCCATCTGAGGATCTTGGTCTTCCAACAGTTGTGAAGGCTTGTGTCCATAACTTCACTGATCTTGGCTATTGCTTGTATGTATTTTTTATTTTCTGGTTATTACCGGTAGTAGTGATACTGACCCAAAGTGGGGTTTGGTGCACCTTGGTCACTGATAGTGACTATCAGCACATGTATCAGTCAGATGTATGTAATAGTCATGCATATTTCTATGTATATCTCAATGTTCTATGTTCAATGAAATGGATCTTCAATTTTTTTGTTCAAACTGCTCCAGCTTCTGTTGACTGTTGTTTTTAGTGGCTACTATCTGTTCCTCCAGGACTATCTTGTTAAAATCCAATCCACTTTGCTTAATTTATTGTCTTATGATCTGTCTGTTCCAAAGACTAACGTTATTGGACCAAAGTGGTTTTGGATTCTCCTAAATAAAATTTAGATTACCGCAGATAGAGACAAGACTTTTAAGAACACAGGTAAGTCAATAAAGCTATGCAGCTCTTTTCCTTGTTATTACTACATGACTATAATAGTCAGGGTCATGGCAAACGCGCAAATTAGGTAGTTGGCATAGGCTCCCTTTATTTAATGTCTTAGGTTTTTTGTTTTTTTATTATATGATAAATTTTATTATAATATAGTATGATATTTGTTACTATTTTATTAATAGACTAAATATTTAAGATGTATAAGTTATTTAAGTGTAATTATAGTATTTATTTAAAAAATAGAAAAAATAGTTTTGCATGTTTTGGACTCTACTCGTCTCATTCAAGAAATCAATTATTAAAATTAATTTAGAATTTAAATTTTATAAATAAATGTATGATTTATAAAATAAATATTTTAATGAAAATATTAATGCTTAGATCATATGTTTAATAAAAAAAATTGTATTGATCTGTATACATGTTAGATCAATTTATTATGTTTGATTTCTTTTATTTTCATGTGAATCCTAAAAATTGAAAACTAAGTTAGGTGAGAATAAATTGAAAAAATGTATTAAGCTTGAAGACTTTTAATATTGAAGATCTTGATTTATTTTTAAAAAAATAAAGATATTATAAGTGTAAATAAGAGAAATTCATATTTCACTAAAAATATTAAATTATATTAAAATATTATACTTTTTAAAATATATGCATTTGTTGACAACATTCATAATTTGTTAATGTTGCAAGTAGTTTTTAAAATTATCGAATCTCATTTAATGTTAACTATGTTAAAGGATATATGAAATAAATTTGTGATTTTATATTTTGTTAGAGAAATTCTAAAATATATAATTATAAAATTTGATTGATAATTTTGTAGTCAATAAAAATATAAAATAAAAATATACGAATTATATTAAATTAGACTTTAAATATAAATTTTGCCTTTTAACACCATAAAATATTTAGGCACGACTCTGATTATAGTTAAGGACAGTGGATTAGACTACACTCTGGAATTTTATACCATAGACATTGGTGGTATATTAAAAACAAAGTCTTATAGTTTATTTGCAGTAGATTGTTTAAACTCCTCGCTTCAAAATTCAAATAATTAGTTGCTATTATTTTGTTCATTAAAGAAAATGTACAGCAAAAAAAATGCATTCAATGAAACTAAATAACTAATTACTGCAATTTTTTTACGATGGCGAAAGTCCTAGTGATTAAGGGCATTCATCTTTCGAAGTAGTGAAGGAAGGGTCTCTTACGTAACTTCCACTGGTTTTTTATCATAATTTTGTTGTTTATTGTATGCAACTTTGTTGGTTATGTAAGCCTACGTAATTGCGAGGGTTGCAGAAGCAAAGCAAATGAGCTTCATTTTACGCTTGATAGTGATTGCCAATCGTTATTTTATTTCTTAGTCAATATGACTTCTAACGCTCAGAGCATTAGAAAAATGAAAAAAAAAGGTACGCAATATGTTCTTTCAGGGTTTAATTTGTTGGGTCGCCTACATCTGACATGTGGCGTCGGAGATGTAATAAAAAAACTATTGCTCATAAATTGTTTTAAAAAGAAATGAAATTAGAAAAAAGGAAATAAAACCTACGACAAAAAAAAATTATTTAATAAATTAAAAAGATAAATTTTTGTCCCAACTACGATATTATAATTAAAATAAAAATACTCAATTTATATCTTTATTATTATAATATTTTATCCGTAAAATTTTTTTTTATCATTATTATATTAATAGTCATTATCATTATTGTTATTATTATTGTTAATATTATCATTAATTCTATTATATAACATGAAGTATATTGTAAAAAAATATACTAATCTCTCCAATATTATGTAAGAGTAAAATATTAATGTTATACATCAGTCATCAAAGAATAGAGTAGGTAAATAATTGTATTATTCAAGAATTTTCTTATATTTTTTTTCAATGTGCATAAAAAACATTCATAGTATTTAAAAAAAAGTGATAAACATGCATTTTTTTTATATTTTCATGGTTATTTTATCATGAGAGTAATACATTTTTTAACACTTTCTTTTGAACACTTTATTTTATTATTCGTTGAAATTTTTTATAAATTACAAAAATTTGACTCTTACCTTTTATTTAATGAATTTTACTCATATTTTTATAGTTTTTAATAATTTTTTAACCAATCATAGAATATATATTAGAAATAGCATATTAAAAAATGTGTTGCTAACCCTTTTCAGTATACTTTAGTCAACAAACAATTTTGAATATTATTAGATTTTAATGTTGACAGTACCTTTTATAATAAGAGTTAGTAAACTTACTTAAAATATTAACAAGAAAAACATGATTGAGTTGTGGTGAGATAATTTAATTTTTCAATTAATCTTCAATATCTGTCTACTTCAATATCATAATAAGGCTACCCCTAATAAGACATAAGCTTCACATTTGGGTCCATAAAAGTATCAATTGGTCTACAATTAAGGAGACTGATTTCTTCCAAAATGATAAAGACATACTTTATTTAAAAAAAATATCAGTTTTTAATTTAGATTGAGCTACCTTAATTCCAAAAGGATAATGAAAAGGACCTAAATTCTTAATTTAAAAATATTGAAATTAATGTCATTTTTTAACTTTAATACCTTCTTGATAATCACTAATGATCACCATATCATCAACATAAACTATAAGATAAATGTAATTTTTAAAATGGTGAGTAGAGAAAGAAACCAAAGTGGTTGCAACAAATCATTCCAAACAATAAAATTTTACTAAATCAACCAAACCAAGACCAAAGAATGTTTTTAGGTCTACACAAGGACTTCTACAATTTTGTACATGAGGACAAACTCCCCTTAAGCAATAAACTTAAGAGGTTGCTCCACATAGATATTCTCTTCCATATCACCATATAAAAATGCATTTATGATATCTAATTGAAATAAGGGTAGTCAATGTTTCATTATACTCATGACTAAGAAAAAGGTGAACTACACTCATCATTGCAATTGGAAACAAAGTGTCAATGTATTCTAATCTATGAATCTAGGTATATATTTTGACCATCGAACAATCTTTTAAGGAAATAGTAAAATAATATCTTATTACACCCTTTAATATAATATCAATAATTGTGATATAGGATCATTTTTAATTATTGATAATTTCTTTAAAAATATTTTAGAAAGAAAGATTAAATAAGTAGACTAAAAAGGATATGTGATTAAGAACAAACATTTTTTACGCAATAATAATAGTGAACCTAATGTTCGAATATTGTACATTATAGACTATTAGTGGTTCTTAGATAATTAAATTTAGCATAGGTCAATGTATCATAATTGAAAGGTGTTAGTGATAATTAATGATAAAAATTACATAAAAGTTCAAACGAGCAAAATTATGAAGACTTTAACCAATAAAAAGACTTAAGATTGTGATTTCAGGTATATCCTTATGTTTTTCCTATTTTCTATTTCAAGTAAACCCTGAATATTTTTCTAATTACTAATTTTTTCTCTTAAATTGACTAACTAAATCGATTCCTATTTTGAAAGTCTTTTTTCTTTTATTTTATCCCTTATTTGTTCATTTGGGGTCTAGACCAAAAGACAGATTCAACTTAGTAGGTAAAATAACAATGTTAATTTGATTAAGAGTTCTCATTACCAGTTTATTCATGCAAGTTTAAAGAATTCAATTATTGTGTAGACTGATTAATTAACAATCGTAAATCACCAACAGTTAACCAATTTGGTATTGGAGTGATAAGTCTTAAATGTAATCTAAAATATCACAATAATTTAATTGAATAAACGAACATAAGTTTTATTGAAATAAAGAGATTTAGGATTTACAAGTATGTCCTACATCAAAACTCTACGTTAAAGAATTTAGTTATCCACTGACATTTTGAAACTTAAAATCATACAAGAAACATAAATAACATAGAAAAATATTTACAAATTTGATTTTATTGAGTTCTTCACACTTATTTCTTATTCAGTCATTTTCTCTTAAGTTGTCACTCACTTAGAGAAAAGTAAAAATTTCAAATAAAAAGGAAAATTTTTAAATAAATCTATTTTCATCTTATTTATCAGTCATTTTTGGCCTTCAACTATACATATGTGCATCTCATTTTTGGCCTTTAAGAAACGTTTTACTCTCTTTATGTTTATTCTTTTGGAGCTTCCTATTTACACACTTAATACGAAAATATTAGTTTTTTCAAAATAATAAATAAAAATAAAGTATTTTTAAGATCAAAACTCATATTCATCACGTATAAAATATTATTTATCAATATAATCTCACCAATTATGATATAAGGTCATTTTTAACTATTGATGACTTCTTAAAAAAATAGAAATAAAGATAAAATGGGTAACTAAAATGATATATGATTAAAAAGATCAAATGCATAATTAAAGATAAAATACGATAGTTTAAAATGTTTTAGAGAGTTTTTTTTAGACTCATAAGGTTGGCGTAATAGTGTGAGATTTTGTTGCGTTCACATGTGAAGAAATGATCTAGTTAGTGAAAGAATCTAGGTTCAACCTAGTATCCAACCCAATGGGTTGGGGACGCACTTGTGATTTTTGACCTAGGCAAAAAAAAAGATAGATTTTTTTGTTGTGGAGGTAATGTGTGAAATATACATATAAAGGAGAAAGATAATACAAAAATTGTCTAGTTGATTGGAAGAATGTGTATAGTGAAAATCTTTATTATTTAAATTGTATATTTTAGTATAATTTATGATTGTTTACTTTTACTAATTTACAAGAACATAAATAAAACTAAGGTGAAAGTAGGCTAGTTCATCTAATAAGAACATATGGCTCAATCTATATCAAACTTTTTTTACAAAATAAACAAGGTCAAAACTTTTATAAAAAAACTATTTAATTAAAAATGCTAAAGTTTAGATAATTCAAAAAATCTTTTAGGCATAATAGGTTGATCTACATAAGTAAATATAATATTTTTTTATAATTTTTATTTGATTATACTTTTATAATGTATTAAAATATATATTTATCTACCTTTTAAAATATTATTATAAAATATATTTTTAAATAAGTACATATGAAAATTAAAAATAACTTTATATCATATAAATAAGTTAGTCTTGAACTTTATAATGATTAACCAACCTATTTTTGTTAATGTCCCATGTCTTAAATAGTAGTGGTTTATAATTGTAATTTATAATTAACTTAAATATTATTTTTATCCTTAAAAATAAGGTATTTTAAAATCTATTTTAGATTTTTTAAATTTTTTTAAATTCTTGTTATTAAGTAACAACATTAAATGGTGACGTAACTAATAATTTATCAAATTATTCAGAAATTTAATAGGATAGTCACGTCTAACTTTTTTAGTAAGTTATATTTTTGAATCCTTGTTTGTTTAAAATGATTGATAGCATTATATTAGTTAATGAAAAATTTAAAAACATAATTTATAAAAAAAATTACACATATTTATCCTATCAAACTCTTGATGATGTGATAAGTTATTAGAGTGTCAGTATAATTATTATGTAATTATTTAATATTTTTATTTGACAATAAAAATTAAATTAAAAAAATTCAAAGGATCAAAATTAAATTTTTTAAAAAATTAAAATAAAAATAAACTTAGTTTATTATACATAAGATTCCTGTAGACTATTAGTAGTTTTTTTTACAATATCATTTCACTGTTAGTTAATTAACATATTGGACATGTCAAACTCATATAAACACTTTAATACGAATAAATCTTTAAATAACTTAATAGATTAAATTAAAATTTGAAAAAAGTTAGATCATTTTTTTTTAAAAAAACTTATAACAAAGTTATATCTTTGACAATGTCAAGTCATATTTAAATAAATTCTTGTTCCTCTTACCCTCATTTCACCCTACGTAAGGCAACCAAGGATATTTCTATTTTGCGGTTAAAATTCTAAGTAGATATATTCTGTCCTTTTAAATTTGTAGGGTTAAAATTACTTTTAAAAATAATTTAATTAAAATATATTAAAAATATAAATTTTTTTATAGTCTAATTTAATTAAAAAATATTATGTAATTAAAATCATTAAATTTTATAATAATTACTTAAAAATGATATTTAAAGTAACTTTTAATCAATTCACAATATATTTATACTAATAAGATATCATAATTAAACTATTTAATATTACTTTTCAATGGAAGTTGAATCTCTAATTACAGATAGGGGATTCGAACCCTATGTTAAACTCCTCTTAAGAGATTAGAGATGGAAAGAAAAGAGAAATTGATTGACAATTAAAGTGAGAAAAAAAAAAAGGTCTTAATAATTTTCCTGGTGAAATCCCACAAAGCAGTTATTGTCATTATGTTAACAATGAGAACAAAATTTCTCCATCTTAATAATGGCGCTATCATAACACGTACCAAGTATCAACCACGAGAAAAACAAAATCCATGATAAAGTAAAACACAAAACCAAAGGCATGTGTGAATGTGACCACAACCAACGTCGTTCTAATATTAGGCTTCCACACTTCCCCCATTTATAAAAGCTCGCAATCTATGAATTAATTGAAGAATACAGAGAAAGTGGTCGAGGGCATAGTCGTTATTTGCCACCAAAATTCCTCCCATAAAACACACCCCATATGGAGAGAGAAAAAATAGGGGTAGAGAGAGAAACAAATTACCCGTAATTAGGAAAATACAATTGTCAATTGTTTCTTCGTCCATTCTTTTTTTTCTTTTTCCGATTTGCTTATGATGTTGTTGTTGTTATTGTCTGTCGAGATCTTCTCACTTCAAAGTTGAAACCTTTCTGTGCGCAACAATTAGAATCCCTCAGCCCCTCGTCTCACGCATACTTTGTTAACCAAATTTGCATTCTTTTACCCAACAAAACCAACCAAAAAAGAAAAAACATAACCTCTCAGAAAACCACCTTAAACCGAAAAAAAAAAAAACCACCATTTCCCCACAATTCTCGCCGGAAAACCGCTCTTGCTGCCTTGTCCCTTCATACCCACATCGACGAAACCGGTTTTACGATACCCAAAAGCCTCTTTTCAGACCCTCAAGTCATTTTATTCCGTCTCTGCCGGGTTTTTGGGTCGCCGGATAGTCTGGTGGCTTTTTTCTAATAAGGGAGGCTTTTGCAAACGTGAGTAGGGAGTGTAGGATATCATTAAAAAAAAGTTGTTGTGGTTTTAATCGGAGGCGTACACGTGGACGGTGATGGGAACGGAGGTGATGGGGAGATGGGGCACCTGGGAGGAGCTCCTCCTTGGTGGCGCTGTTCTCCGCCACGGAACCCGGAATTGGAAATTTGTCGCCGCCGAGCTCCGGGCACGAACAGTTTGTCCCCACACCATTACTCCTGAGGTAAAAATAATTAATAATTGAACAAATAAATTTGATTTTTCTTTCCTTATTCTCTCGGTTTTTTAAAAATAAAATAAATTCACTTTCATCCAATATTTTATACTTAAAATCCGAAATTCATTGCTTATTTAATGCTTTTTCATTAATGGGATATCTTCTTCGATTAAAAAAATTCTTATATTGATATAAAATTCATGCAATTAATATTTTATGAATATATGTAAAACATATTTTAATAGTAAAAAAATGACTTCAAGGATTGATGTGAAAAAATTAGAATTTTTTTTCCTTAATGAGTTTTCATTTTCATTATTTACATTTTTGGTAGGAGTTGATTTCAGCATTATTGTAACAACGGTTTTTCTTTTAATAAAAAGGCAAATTTCATTGTATTTGTTAAGTTGCCCCGCACGGTCCCCGAATCTTCTATCTCATTTTCTTCTAATAAAATAACCGTTTTAGTCTTTCTGGTCGATGTGTCCATTTGTAAGGAAATGCATTTTATCACCGGGGTATAAACGGAAACCCAAAAACCTAGAAAGTAAAGATAAAGAGCAGAACCAAAACCAAGTAGCTTAGGAGATAGGAAAATGAAATATTCATATTCAAGGCTTTTTTTTTTTACTTAAATATAAAAAAAAAAAATGTTTTTAATTTTAATTATTAAAAATTTTAA
>JAMLFT010004515.1:0-19402 GCA_026544285.1 Pachyrhizus erosus | reverse complement strand
AAATAGAAGTTACTTTTTTACAAAATGATTATTTTAAAATTATTTTTTTATAAATATTTATTTTAAAGTTAAACAAACTACTCTAATATAAAATAAAACTAACAGTTAGATAATTTATAATTTTAAAAAGCATCCGTCTTCCAGACATGTCTTAAATGCAAGTATAAGATAAAATATTATTTTTAAAGGCCTTGCTAAAAAAAATATAGTGCAATCCCATATCAGACAAAACATATAAAATAAAAATGAAGGAAGGATTCAAAATAGTATTCAGTGCATTTATCTTGATTTGCAGTTAAACAATGTAAAATAAAAGTTACACCTACCCTAACATAAGATTTTCACTAAATTGATATTTTAAATTCCAACTCTTATACTTTGTATTATTGTGCATGTTTTTTTTAGAGTAAATATTTGAGCATTGAATTTTTTTTTTGTTGATTTTGACTAAATTTTAGATATTATTGATAGAAGTATATTTTTTTTGTCGAGTTTAAGATTTCATGTTTGATGTATACAACACTCTAATATGGTTGAGACATTATATACATGAAATAAATACATGTAAAAAGTATTCTGATACTTAAATTAATAATTTTATTAAAATGAAAATATATAATTAATAAATATCTATCTATCACAATAATATTGATTATATTTATAAGAATGAGATAAGATATATTTATTGGTGTAAATTTAAGATTTTTTAAGAACAACATTACCCTTTAAATTTAGTGATATGATAATTTTATTATAGACTATAATATGATTAATTATTTATAATATGTTTTTTAAAGTTTTATATATAGATATTGACTTCAATCAACATTTATAATTTAGACTATACATATAATCACATTTGAGTCTATGTAGTCATTGTATAAAATAAAATTTAGATCCAATTCAAATAAAAAATTATATGTTATTTTTTTACAAATTTTTTTTAAAATTTTATGTTCTTTCAAGTGTTTATGAACAGTAAAAAAATAATATTACCTAGAGATTTTTTGGGAAAGACCAATGATAATTAGTTAAGAAAATAAAGTATGTAAATAAAATTTTAAAAAATAATTTAAGATGGTTGAAAAATATTTTTTTTAGTATTCTAAAAAGTGTTTGAAATGTATCTTTAAATAAGAAGAGATAATATTAAAAATACGTAATATAGGAGGTAATGCATTTCAATTTATAATATAAATTAAAATTAATATAGGAGTCCTCTTGAGTCTCTGCGTCGGTCTGGTCTGGTGATATTGGACAGTAAGATATTTCAAATTGGTGAAGTAGCTTGGACCAAAAACTGAGCGATGCTATTGGTACCAGGTGAAGTGACTATCAAACGGGCTGGGCCCAATATTGAAAGAAAATGCTGATTGTGCTATCGGCCCTATGACGTCGTACTATTGTGTTGGGAAAAGGAAGGACAAGTTGGGCAGCAGAAGAAACAGGAAGATATGAGCTCCAATGGAGTAAACCCAACAACACATTAGAAGATCTCCATTCGCATTCTAAAATTCAACACACGTCATGCCCCTTCGAACTCTTCAAGAGTCAGCCTAACACTTAACACTTTCCCTTCAATAATAAAATTATTATAATAAACTTTTCCTATAAACGCAGCGATGCCGTCTCCTTCAGGTACTCAACTTCTAGTGTAAGAGTATTTGATTTGATTGCAGTGCAGTGTCACTTTCCGTTGGAATCCATTTCTGTTTTATGATTGTGCGTAACAGTTCGCAGGATCACAATGGCAGCGTTATCCAACTCCTCCTTGTCACTGAAGCAGGGTTTCTCACTCGCGCGTCCCCATACTCCCTTTCTGAGCCGGGTTCCTCCTTTTCCAACTTCCGTCAAATTCACAAGATGTTACGCCGCGTTCGCCAATGAGAATCACGAGTACCGCTTCTACTCATCCATCACCGTTTTTTTGTTTCATTTTTAGTAATTATGCGACTATTGAGTTTTCGTTTTCCATTTTCCCAGGTACGTTATCGTCGGCGGTGGAAATGCCGCGGGATATGCTGCGCGCACTTTCGTCGAACACGGCATGGCCGATGGTCGCCTCTGTATTGTCACCAAAGAGGTGTTCATTTTTTCCAGCTTCACTCTGCCAATTTCTGTTTCATTAGCTTGAAATTACACACACATTGAACTCGATCTATTTTTCTTGGTATTTATGATTTTCAATTGAATTCGATGAATCAGCCATATGCACCTTACGAACGTCCTGCTCTGACTAAAGCGTATTTGTTCCCGCCGGATAAGAAACCAGCGCGCCTTCCTGTAAGAATACTTTCCTCTGTTACTCAAATATTCTGTAATGGTGTCATTTGCTCCATGTAACACACCTCACTTAGTGGAATAAGACTTTGTTGTTGTACTTAAATATTCTGCAATTGATTATGCTAATATTCTATCATTGCCTTGCCGTTCTGTATTGTTGTTCCTCAGCTTCACATGCGGTATATTGTCAGTGATACTTGTTATATGCCTTGTTTAGGGTTTTCACACTTGTGTTGGATCTGGTGGAGAGAGGCAGACTCCGGAGTGGTATAAAGAGAATGGAATAGAGGTACTCTCTTTGCTGATGGAATTATTTTGCAACTGATTTGATCAGGGGAGGGTTTTGAAAAACAAAGAGTGGGAAAATTTTTCAAGATTGCTTTGCTTGCACCGTTTAAGTGTGCATACGATACAATGGACATATGATTGCTTCAAATAGAATGGTAGAAACTTCATTTAATGTAGCTGTGTAAGGCAGGAAACAATTCTTGTACTTTCGATTCTTATCCATTAATACTTTGAAATGATGAGTTTTATGGTGTGGCCTTTTCCTTTCCAGATGTTGTATGAAGATCCAGTAAAAGATATTGACATTGAGAAGCAAACTTTGACGACAAATTCTGGAAAACTTCTGAAGTATGGTTCGCTTATTATTGCGACAGGATGTACGGCATCAAGGTATCAGATTATCTACATTAGTTTATGTAAAAGGTGGTGCAGAAAATCTGAGTTGTTGACTATCTTGCTGTTAGGTTTCCAGAGAAAATTGGGGGAAACCTACCTGGTGTTCACTATATCCGAGATGTTGCAGATGCTGATGCACTGATTTTATCATTGGTAAATTCATTATACCCTCACACATGACTTATTGTTTCAATGATTTGATTGATTTTACATTTTAGGTGGATAATCTCTTGCAGTCCTTACAATCATTTGATATATTGGTATTCAAATTATACTTTTTTCAATATAATGTAAATTGTTTTCCCTATCGCATTACGATCTTTCTCAAACATTCTATATATTTGCTGCTATGGCGTCTTGTGATTCATGTAGCCGACCTCATCTAGTGGGATTAGTCTTTGTAGTTGTTGTTGTTTGCTGCTGTGGTTAGTTTCTTGTAACATTGTTTAATCTGTTGACTGCAAAAACAATTAACTGGTCATGCTTTTTATTTCTGATTATGATTTGTTTATTTTATTTTTAATATCCAGGAAAAAGCCAAAAAGGTTGTAGTTGTTGGAGGTGGTTATATAGGAATGGAGGTTGCTGCTGCTGCTGTTGGTTGGAAACTTGATACAACAGTATGTGTTTTTCCGGCATGCTCTTTCAATATCTAGTTTTTGGTTCAAAATGCAAAGTTCTTGGTCTGAAGTCCATTATTACCTGTTAAGGTGTTCATCTGTGCCAACAGAAAATTTTCATTTTGGTCTTCTACATAAAGCTTTGAAAAGTCTTGCATTAAGTAATTGTTTTTGTATATGCTGAATAGTTAAATAATAATAAGGCTTAAATATATTTATAATCTCTGTAAAATGAGTGAATTTTGATTTTGATCTTTGCAATTTTTTTTCTTTGTTTTTATCCCTTTAAAATTGCAAATTATTAATTTTGATTCCTAATATTATATGACACTTGTTAACTGTTTATGTGTTGGAACGTAAGGTCAAGTTACCATCCCAGGTAACACCCTCTGGTGTTTCTAATACACAATGTAAGCATGGGACACTTCTAAATATTTTTCAAGATCTCTAAAGCAAATGTTATTTATCTATCTTAAAATGAATGTTGTGGGATCAAAAATGGTGATTTCAAGTTTTGGAGGGATCAAAATCAAAGAAAAATATTTTATTCACTCATTTTACAAGGAACAAAAACAATAATTTCAAATATTAGAAGGATGAAAAACAATGAAAATCATTTATAGGGACCATAATTGAAACTTGCTTATTTTATATGGATTAAAAACATATTTAAGCCTAACAATAATAATTGAGACATTTAGGTCTTCCTAGTAACTTAATTTGTTGAATTGCTCACATTACATGAGGGCATGGTATGACAAAGTGACTTCCTTTACTGTTTATTCCTGTTCACATTGCTCTACAAGGACCTGATTATTATCGTGCTTTCAGCCTCATTTCTTCTAATTTATGGTTTAAATCTTGACAAGCAAGTGTGGCATAGGACTGATAGGAGTTAAGACATATGGATGGATACCTTGAGAATCCAGACATGTGTTGTCATTAAACTCATATTTATACCTTTAAGATTATTTGTCTTTTTGTGAAGTTTTTGACCTACCAACTCACACGTGTTACCATAAAAAGTAGATCATATTTCCTGAAGATCATCTTTTGCAAAGATTGTTTACTCCTTCTCTTGCCCGGAGATATGAAGAACTCTATCAAAAGAATGGAGTCAAAATCTTGAAGGTATTTTCTCCTTCCCTGTTCTCTCTTTCTTCCCATTATTGAAACTAGTAAGTAGTAATGGGTTTGTTTGATATTCTGTGTTTTGTGCAACTATTCTATTCTCTAAACATTCCCCCTCGTTCTCTATTTCTTTTAAATCTTAAATTCACCAGGGTGCCTCCATAAAAAATTTAGAAGCTGGTTCTAATGGACATGTAGCTGCTGTGAAACTTGGAGATGGATCTATTGTGGAAGCAGATACGGTAATTGTATTTTCATTTACTCTTTAATATCTTGATGTCATTTCTTGTAAAAATTTACTTTAGTGATACATGAGTTGTTAGAGAAAGCATAGAGGTTTTAGTTTAGATCTTCTTTAGACAAGGAGAAAGCATAGAGGAATTAAAAATTACTTTTTTCTTCCATTTCACAGGTAATTATAGGCATTGGAGCAAAACCTGCTGTGAGTCCCTTTGAGAGGGTGGGCCTAAATAAAGATGTTGGTGGTATACAGGTGAGGCCAACTAATAACAATAATTGACAAAAAAAAGAAGATTTGGAATTGCATTTGAGTATTTTTTTTTAATGTCAATAACAAATAAGTGTCTTATGAACCCCCTGTCCTGATTAGCCATCTGTCTATTGTCTGTTTGAGATAGCCCACATTTGCCAGATGAAATTTGGAGGGAGGCCAAAATAATTGGTTGAAGAACTTTGTCTAAATGCATCAGTAACTTGTATTTCAGGTTGATGGTCTGTTCCGAACAAGCACTCCTGGAATCTTTGCTGTTGGCGATGTAGCAGCTTTTCCTTTGAAGGTACAATATTAACTTTGCTTTTGAGTTTTGTTACTTCATTCTAGGAGCATTCAGGGATCAGTTTAGATAGATTTATAGGCAAAAATATCACTTTGTCTGATCATTAGAGTAAATTATGGTTCGGTTTGGATCAATTTGAATACAATATCTAGTCCAATCTTTTTACAGTTTGCATTGGATTTGTCATGTGATTTTTGTTATTGTTTTCTAGAGACGTGTTAAATAAAAGATCAAATATTTAATAAATATAATAAAAAAATTATTCAAAGTAGTAAATATCTCACTGTAGGTCACAACCTGGTCCAAATTGTAAATCAATAGTTAAAATAATCTTAAGTATTCTAAAAATATAAACACATTTTCATACATAAATGATAAATTTAACAATACTCCTAGACTTTAGGATTAAGGCCTAACTTACAAATCTAGTTTGCAATGTGAGGTCTACCCAAGCCTTACGAGGACTACATTAGTCATATCTCTAGTCGACATGGGATTTTAACAAATACATGCAACAAATTATTACTTTTCTTGTAGAGTTAGACCTGTCACTCCGAATCTAATATGTTGTTTCTTCTATTATATCTATTCTTTATCAAAACTTATTCTTCAGTATAGAAGTTATATAATAACAAAGAACAAGAGATGCAACGACAATATTATAATTTCAAGCGATAAAAATACAAAATTCAAGCTAACTAAATTAAGAAACTTATAAAATATTATAATAATTAGACAAAATTTAGTTAACAAAACTACAAAAAAATAAATTGGTATAGTAATTTCATTAATATCTATTTATATGAGTAGTATAATAATTTCATAAATAAAATTGTATATATACATATAAGTTTGGCTTGAACTGGAATTGGATTGGTTTTGGAAATCACATATGAATTCCAATCTAATTCAACAAAAAAATTGCAATTATTTTACTTTATTTGGTTTTGGTAATTTTATTATAGATGTTTTAGTTCGTTTTTTGTGATTTGCATTGGATTGGTCTGTTTATAAATGCCTTTTCTTTATTTTTGATCTGGCATGTCTTTCTGGAAAACTGGACAGATGTATAACCGTATCGCTCGAGTGGAACATGTAGATCATGCCCGTCGCTCTGCACAGCATTGTGTGAAAGCATTACTCAGTGCACAAACTCACACGTACATTGGATTATATGTTCCGGCAATTTATCTTTTGAGTTTTTTTTTTTTTCTGCCCTGCTGATTTCACTGAATTTACTTAATGATTTTCAGCTATGACTATCTTCCATACTTCTACTCGAGGATTTTTGAATACGAAGGCAGCCCTAGAAAAGTATGGTGGCAGTTCTTTGGAGACAGTGGTAAATATTAGTTAAAAATAAATATCATTACCTCACCTTTTCTTTTCTTTTAATTTTAAAATTTCTCTTGTGTTGCTCTTACCATTTATTTTTCTTTGGACAGTTGGAGAAACTGTTGAAATTGGAAAATTTGATCCTAAAATAGCTACCTTCTGGATTGAATCTGGTAATAGATTTTTTTTAAGTTCCCCTCCTTTCGTGTAGATATGTGGGTTATGTACGAGCTTATGGGGGTGATGCCTGCGTGCATGCATGCGTTATGTGTATCTTTGAATGCATACACGTGCTTGTTTGATCTTTTGAATTGCTGTACTAAGAATTTGATTACTTGATGTTGCACAGGTAAGCTGAAAGGAGTTCTTCTTGAAAGTGGGAGCCCTGAGGTACTTGATTGTTGCCACTATTTTTCAACATTTACAGTGTAGTAGATATTAGAATTATATATATACGGAATATGTATAACAATATTTTAAAAATTGTATCGAATCATCTGGTCAAGTGTCTGGTTTAAATAAATCATAGAACCTGCCCACAGAAAAACCGGTCAAAGAATCATAAAACTGGTAAAACCAACAAAAAATCAGTTCACAATGGGTCAATAAGAATTGTTTAATACAGTGCTAATTTGATTTATTTCTTAAAAAAACTAATCTAAAATATTTGTCATTTCTTTTTCTGCTAGATATAAACTTGTTATTGTTAATGAATATTGTTATGTATTTTTTAAACTAAAACCGAAGTACTATGATATATTTTATTTGAATTTCTGTGTGTACTTCGAATGTTAAAAACTTATAAAATTTATGTTTTCTTTTCAGTGTTATAAAGTTATGATATTATGTTTCTTTAATGTTATTTTATGTATTATTTAATAATAATAATTATTTTATTAATATCATTTTAATCATGGTTTAATTATTAAACCTTAAATCAGTTTGTTGACCGATTTAATAACCCGGACGATTTAAAAAACTTTGATATATGTACTATTGGATTTGTTTGTCACAAGCCCATAACGTAGTGTGGATGTTTATGGAAAATTGGCGAAGTTCCTTTAGTTTTTATTGGTATCGTTAAGAGAGCACGATACACTCTCTTACTAAGGCAGCAGTTGTTATTGTTAACTTGGCTCTATTAAGTCCTACTTCTATAAAAATATACTCATAGATCACGGAGTTATATTCAGAATTAATCTTGTACTCAATATATATATATATAATTGAAAATTCTGCTCAATAAACCGTACTTATTGTTTTTGCCCTCGCCTGACTCTTCGAAAGAGAAAACCTAATGCTAAGTTTTTCGTTTTTTGAACTTAGGAATTTCAACTCCTGCCTAGACTGGCCAGAAGTCAGCCATTGATTGATAAAGCCAAACTTCAAAAAGCAACTTCAGTTGAGGATGCCCTAGAGATTGCTCGGGGATCCTTGCAAGGCGAAGCTGCTGTCTAGCACCGATCTTGGTAAGATCAATCATCCTTTGATTTTTCTTCTATTACGGCCAGATAGATTATCATTGACTACCTGTCATCATCTGAGTAAGGGATTACCCCTTTGAAAGAGAACAGTTTTCACTATATTCTCAGTCACATCGCATTATTAATGGTTTTTAACTGGAATATCTGCTTCGGATTTGATCTAGCGCCGTAAGGCGTCCATGGATTTTCTCAATAATGTAAGATAACCTTTGCCGTTGCACGTTACATTTATTGTCCAGGAATATGATTTTTGTTCTTCTATTGAAGGTCGACCTGTAGGAAATTCTGTCTGCGGCAAGAGTTTAGTCTCATTTTAATTTCAACCCTGGCCTTGAAAAGCCATATTTTCTCTTGTAATTTTCTGACTTGATTAACTCGTCTGCAATGCCCATTTAAAAAGTAAATCCGAAAAAAGTCTTTTTTTTTTATTTTCAGTTGGCAAGAAATTAAGATTTGTTTTTGCAAAATGAAATTCATCCAAACTAAAAAAATATTAATTTAAACATGTATTAAACCTATGTTTGGAAACGCATTCTCCTGCATGTATAAGTACGTTCAATCAGAAAGTTATAAAAGATATTTTACAAGCATTAAGCATCCCTCGAGACCTAAACATACGCCTGCTGAAGGTAGTTGGCCAGTAGATAAATGCTGCAGTATATTTCTTTCCTTAGCAGAATAAAACCAAAAGTACTGTGTCATGTGATACTATAATACATGTGTATTAAAAATTTTACGACCTAATAAACCAAGAATTTTACATTTAAAAAAAATTAAAAAATTGATAAATTTTTGTCTCACATAGGGTGAGGGGGGGTTAGATATATTGAGTTTTAACGTGCAAAAGATACACAATTCAATTAAATCTAAGTATTTATCATGTGTCTTGCTATTATTATCATTGCCACGCTCCTCTAAGGGTGCCAATGTGCGCAAGTCAAAATCAATTGTATGCAGGGACGAATTTAGAAATATATGATTTGGAGAATGGAGTGGGGGGCGCTGTTAAATATATAAGCCAAATAAATAGTAACATTTTTAGGGTTAAAGAAAAATGATAACAAAAATTAAAAAGCATTATTTTCAAATATAGTTTAATAAAGAAAATGTGCATATGAACAAATTTTTTTTATTAAAAATAAATAAGATTTGTAACATTTGTTAACATGACTTAAAAAAAAGAAGCGTTGTATTTTTGCACAATATAAACAATCACTAAATTTAAATCTGTATAATCAATTAATTTCAATGCTACAATAAAGAATAAAATTCTTAAAAACTACAAAAGTAAGAGGTGGAGTAAGGTTATTAAGATATTTTGATGGATTTAATATAACTCTTGATTAAGATCCATTTCATCTATAAAATAATATTAGTGATTATTGTTAATCAATGCGATAAAATAATATTATGAAGATAATTTTTTATTATGTATTGAATCTAATACAGTAATGGTAAATTATTTGAGTCAAATTCAGGTCATACACATATTTTTGATTAAACATGACGAAGTTATTTGAAAATTGGAATAAATCATATACAATAAATCGTTTTTTTAATAATTGAGTAAGAAAATTAAAAAAAAAAAGATAAAAACGAAAATAATACTACCTTAATCACAAGCCCCTTAATTCTATTTATGGTATCAGCTTCTGTGTGCAATTTTTGAAAAAAAATTGTTAAAAGTTAGAATCGAAACCTTTGATTTAGTGACTCATATAAAGTTACTTCTTGAACAAAACTCACCTGATAAAACTTCAAAAAGGTTGACTTAAATGCATAAAGGGACTGATTGTATATACCAAGTCCATAACGTGACTAAATTTTACAAAATTATAAACTTATTTATTATTATCAATTACTAATTTACAATTTTTAGTGTCAAGAGGACCAAGGCCTCCACACATATACTCGTAAATCCGTCCTTGATTATATCCCAATAAGCTAGAGTATGTCCACACACTTCCAATGTGGTGGTGCACATGTGACACTGATCATTTCAAAGTGATTTCGTTTGAACATGTTAATGCTTAACTCAGATGTTTCAATGCTTATAAAGCTTTTTTCAATGGTCAAGAAAAGTAAAGTAAGAAATCATCAATTACATGAAAGGTTATCATAAAATATCACAAATATTTAGGCAATACAAAACTAAAACCATATGCCAAACTGCACAAAATTCTTACAAATTCAACTCTTTCAAAATTTTAAGTGACAAATCATTCTTTTATTAACTACAATGATAGTGTATAATATGATATTTTTCATTTTTTACAACTATTGAAAGTGAAAATGTTAATTAATTTTAATATCATTATAAGTTTTAACAAGTAATCTTATCTAATTCGAATATGGTTGTTTTTAATAAAAATATTTATAATTTTATAAGGTTTGACATGCAAATATATTATCTTTTATGATAAGATTTAGGGTTTAGAAGGATATATGAGACATTCATTTTTATTTTAAAAATTATCATTCATAGTGATTTTATTCGATTTAAATAAAATTACTTTTTATGGTTTTATAGTCTAAAAAAATATCAATTATCTGAAAATATAAAAATAGATTTTAAAAAAAAATCGTTCCAAAATTTCATGGCTAGCCAAGGGATTTTTATCCCCGCCCCCAACCTTGTGAAGAAGGGAGAATTGTTCCGAAAACATGTATTTGAAATAATAAAAGAAAAACTAAATATCGTCAAAACCCATGAACGAGTTTGCTTCAGGAGTGTGGTTAGGGTTACTAAATTTTTTTTCCAAATTCCCTCAAATAAATGAAATTTCCTTTAACATTGAAAGTTCAGGGATAGACCTACGCGTAGCAGAGTAGAGACATATGCGGCCACTCAATTTTAAATTTTTTTAGTACTATTATCTACTGTTGGGTTCTTATTTAAGTTTTATGACTCTTAACTTCATTCTTATATCAACTATTATTATTATTTTCTCCATGTAAAGTGAGAGACACGATCTTGTTTCACCATTTAAAAATTTTGAATTCATCATTAACAGAAATATAGCACTCTTGTCATTTTTCTTTTTAAATACTATTCCCGGAGTAACCTCAACAAAATGGTTTCAAAACTTGCTGGTAATTCATTATTAATAAATTATTTGTTAGTATTTATTGAGTCCTTGTCAATAGTGTGACACATTCGTGACCTTAAAATACAATAACAAATTCCCTATACTTTCTATTGAAAAATAACCATTAAAAAAATTAACTAAAAAATAAAACATTGAAAAGAATAACAATTAAAAGAGCCAAGAATGACTTTAAAATAACTTTTTTTAGCACATGTAATTAATTTATAATTAGTAAATATTTTAAAATATATAAATTATATTATAATTAAATTTTGTGATAAATATATACATATATATCATTTTGAATTTCCAATAAATAATTCAAATAGATATAAGGTTATTTTTAATTACTTATAATTTATTTTAAAAAATTTAAAATTCAAGTTAAACATAGAGATAAGAAAATAATATACCGAAAACGATAGTGATAGACAAGAAGATGAAACATACATATAAAGATTAAAAAAAAAAAAAAGGTAATATGAGGTGATTGTGAAACTGTTTTTTGTTGGTTGCAAAATAATACATGAAATGCATATTTAAATATGAGAAGAGAATCATTCAACATGTGAATTAACTAGATTGTTTTATATTAATAAGTAATGTTAAGTTTAAATTGTAGACATGTAGTTATCTTGGAGAAACTTTTATGTTCCTAATATTTTAGTTTGAGCAGCATCCTTTTCTGTAAATGATAACTATGATTTGGAAGAAGAAAAAATATGTGAAAAGAATATTAAAAATGTGAAATTACAAGTACAGAGTCTTGTATATAGTAATCTTATAGTATAGATACAAATTATCCTGTTAATTGTTTATGTCGGATATAGCGTGTAGCGCATGCAGCATGACACACAACAGGTCAAAGCATAGCTCGAAAGACTTAGTCAAGGCTAGCTTTCCCCTCGAAAGGTCGAAGAAAGAAAAATATTTGTTTGGCTAATGGTTTATTGGTTCCTTGCTCAACACTCTAATTGGTTCCTTGTGTTTGGAGTTATATTATGTAACATCCTCCACATAACCATGCCTCAAGGCTGAAGTTGCATTGCATATTTCTCTGCTTCTTCCTTCCACAACACCTTATTACACCTTCCTCTTCATTTTCTCCTTCATTCTGTTCCAAAATAAAATATTATCAGTCTTGAGTTATAGTCAAAACTTTAGACCCAAGTGTAAATGAAGGTGAGATTTCCTCATCTTGAGTTTCTTTTGCAAGAGCACCACTTGCTGTTCTCTTCCTCTCTATTAATTGTTACATGTTTTTTCCTTTCATAAGTTTATGTCCCTTTCTTATGATTCTTTCATTCTTCATTTAAACAAGAAAGACCTGTTCAATACCTCTTTTCTCTTTGTTTAAGTGGATTCTGATATTTATGCTTATGCCCCCCACCCTACCCTGTTTTATTACTATGATACCAATTTTCTAATTTGTTTCATACATATTATTTAATAAACTATGATAGTCAGTGCAGATTTTAGTATCATATATATCTCAGTTACAATATAATTTCACATCTCTTCTTCCCCTAGCTTAGCTGCCTTTCTTTTTTTTTTTTTTTTCAAAAGAAACTAAACACTTCACAAAGAAAGAACAAAAATAAAATAAAATCAGAGAGCTTAAACAAGTTTTAATTTTAATTAGTGATTGTTGTTTCTAGACTGCTTCTATCGTTTTCTAAACGTCCTGCATGTGATCATTTTGTTTTGTAGCAAAAAGTGGTGGTGAAGTTGGATTTGCACGATGACAAAGCAAAGCAGAAGGCCATGAAATCTGTTTCTAGCCTGACAGGTACTGATTTAGAATAGTCCAATAAAACCTGGCTTTGATTGTTAACTTATGGACCTGAAATTTTAACTTTGATCAAAGAATTATATAGTAAAAAAACGTATAATATTTTATCTAACTTTTCTATTTTATTTAATGCAATAATTAAATATCTGTATGTATTGGGACCGAAGGGAATCACTCAATATAAGAAAATTATTTGGAATGATTTTTTCCACTAATTTGTGAGAATGGCTTTCAATAAACCAAATTGTGAATCATAATATTCTGAAAACCTAATTGTCAATATAAAAAGAAAAAAGACTTAGTCACGGAAATGGGCGTTTATTTTGCTGCTACTCATAACAGAACCTTAATTAGTAAAATGGACGGCTTGCAGATATTTTTTTATTAATTCCTTAAATAACTTTTTAGCATTAAATAATTTTATAAGAACTAACTTGAAGAATTAAAATGAAACGAAAATAGATCAGATCAAACTAAAAATAATTATATGTTATAGAGATTAAAATTTATTTAAGCCTTTGGTCATGTGCTCCTATTTAACTAGGCAAGTAGGATAATTTGTTTGCCAAATTTGAATATGCAGGCATCGATTCCATCTCCATGGACATGAAGGAGAAGAAACTGACTGTAGTGGGTGACATAGATCCTGTCGATGTGGTGAGCAAATTAAGAAAAACTTGGCACACAGAAATTGTAACTGTTGGGCCGGCAAAAGAGCCAGAGAAGAAGAAAGAAGAAGACAAGAAAGATGAAGGCAAAAAAGATGACAAGAAGAAAGATCCAAATCAACAAATTGAGGAGCTTGTCAAGCTCTACAAAGCATTCAATCCCCATATGACCACATACTATCATGTTCAGAGTACTGAAGAGGACCCAAATGCTTGTGCTATTTGTTGAATCTGATGTTTGAGAACAAGCACAAGTCATATTATATTAATCATTATGGTGAATTCAATGGCACCAGAGGTGAACCAAAATCAGGATTGCTTTCTGTAAATTATATTTTGGCTGGATTGATTGAGACATGCAGAGGGTTAATGATGTATCAAAATAGGCTATGAAGGTTTTGAACGAATAAACAAATCGATGTGTGAATTTTGGAAATGTGCTCGCTATGCTATATGTTATCAATTTCCCATTTAAAATTGTGTCGTACTTGTCAATTGGGACTTTATGTAATGTATTCATGAGAGAAATTGGACTCTACTTTATGTATAGATGTTGGGTGACCGAAACATTTTGGACCATCTTTCTTGGGATAAGATTGAATTGTTGAGCACAGGGTTATATCATCTAAATCAAGATATGATGACGATCTGTTAAGTTTTTTTTATATTCAGAAGATTAAGATATTGACTCGTGGTTTTAAATTTGTTGGTATTGGCAATATCAGTAGCCTAATAATTTCCAGAGGTAGCTTGCGACTGGAAGCTTGTCTCCTTGATTAAGAAGTTTTATGGTAGGGTTGCCTCAACAACCCAAGCACAACTTGAAATGTTATGTAGTATTTTTTATTTTTTATATACAAATCAGTAGTTTTTTTTTTTTTTTCTGAATATTTAGTGCACTTATATATTTAACATTTAGAGTTTGAGACCATTAAAATAGAATAATTTCACCCCTGTTGATTCGTAAGTTTGATAGTGAAATGTTATGTATTATATTATGAAAAGCTTAATACAATTTAGTTTAATAATATGTTTTTACTTTTTATGATAAAAGGGTCATTTTGTTTTCAGTTTATGATTTGTTTTTAAAAATTTATATTCACTGTTTCCTGTACAGACTTTTAAAAATAAAAATAAAAATAAAAATAAATAATACTTTCTCAAATTGTCGTAAGAAAGGGGATTGCAAAGTCTTGGTCTGTGTAGAAATTGCCGTGTGACTTTGATTTTCTGTGGCAGTGCTGCTCCGTAGTTTGACCCATTTATGGAGGAAGCGTCACCAAACTATGCAAAATATTTGGTTAGCCCTAAAGCTCAAGCAATTAGTTTGCATGGTACTACATGCCACACCTGTAACTCAACCAATTGTCCCTTTATTTTTCTAGAAATCATTTATAATGGAGTAATGATAGTACCCATTCTGTTATATCAAATAATCATTAGTATTTAATTGTTCTATTACAAAAATAATGCTGAATTAACCAAAAATATTTGCTATGTATGGTTTACCAAAAACCAAACCAGCTATTGATGAAAGGAAAAAGAAAAAAAGGTGAGATTACGTCTATATGTAAATGTTGATGCTCATTGTATCGTGTGCTTTGGCTAGTTTGGTGATAAACTAAATACAAAATGGTGAGAATGGGGGCTGGTATCATTCTAGTTAAATATAATATAATAATTCGAAAATAATAAAATTTACATTTGTAAATTGTAATAGTATTGACCCATAATCTGTTGAGCATCAAATAGGTCCTCAAGCTAGTGACTCTTCCGGTGCATTAGTAGCTCTTTGAAGTGTGACCTTCGCCACCCTCCGTCCGATGTATATCTAACGGTGAAAACTTAGCTTCTAAATGTTTGGGTCTGTCTTAAATTCTTGACGTTGACAAACCACCAATTATTGGAAATGTATAATAATAAACAAATTAGCCTGTCTTGTTATAAAACAAAAATAAATTAAGAAAATATATGAAAGACAGAAGGAATACAAGAATGGAATTTATAACAGTAAGTGCACACATTAAAAATATATTATTGTTGCTTTTATCCTACAGTCGGTAGAATCAAATTTACATTTTTTAAATGATATTAAAGTGCATTTTAACTATTAATATTAAGTTTATTAGATCATTTGTTATTAAGTTGTTATTATATTTTTTATAAATGGTGGATTCTAAAAATTTTATATTTAAGATATTTAGTATTTAATGTGAGAAAACATATATTAAAGATTAATGATATTATCAAATTAATATATATAAATAGAGATAATTCTTATAATTTTACAAGAATGAATTAAGGTATAAATGAAAAGATTCTTGTTATTACTTGTATTTAAATTCAAATTCAATATTGGTGATTAAGTTAAAATAATTCATGTCAATTTATTTAATAATCAAGACATTGACAATTTTCAACAATTTATCCACTACAACTTTCATTTTTAATTTTTTTAATCATTTTAAAATTTAAAAATACTTTTAAAAGTATTAAAAGTTAACCAAACATATTTTTAATAATATTTTAAAATATATATATAATAAAATAAAATATCTTTTTGGTTCTTTATATTTTTTTATTTTTCTATTTTTGTTCTTTATGTTTTAAAATTTTCAATTTTATCTTTTATATTTTTAAGAGTATTTATTTTAGTCATTCTTTTGACAAAAATAGATGAAAAAAAAAAATAGATCTTTTTAAAAACATAAATGACCAAAATAAAAATTTTAAAACATAAAAATACCAAAAAAACAAAATATAATAAAGCAAAAAAATTTAGCCTATTTTTTTATCTAATAATTCTTCTTCTTAATTTAGAAAGAAAATTCACAAAAACTACGATTTTCAGTCCATTTCAATTAAGAATAAAAAAAGTGTTAAAAAGAAGATGTTGGTTACCTTTCTCTTATTATATCTGGAAATTCCAAAAATATGTTTGTTAGTTATATGTGACTTTATCTAAATAAAAGATAATTACGTGATTGAAGTAAATTCCCAAACTGAGTATGTGGAATTGGTCTTAATACATAAATTTGAAAAAAGAAAAACAGAATCAATCCAAGTAATGAGAACATTTGAACCAAACGGAGTGCTTAATTTTGCTTGGTCGTATTAGATACTGACAACTACCAAGTAAAATTTCCTTCTTAAATACGGCAATTGTTGAGACCAAAACTCTGTCTAAGTAATGATGCCGCGTAAACTCATGAAGGAACTACGTAATGTTGGTATGAATTTGTGAGCCAAGATCATTTTGCTAATGATGTTCCTGATGTCAGTGATGTTGGAGTGGAAGTTGAATGTTGTAGCAAGTGATGATTTCACTCATCAACTTAAGCATAGAGTCTCTTAGAAGTCATAAGGAATTTTTACATGGCTTGAACAAATATTGTGGGACCCTGATAATTATGGTTGAAAAAATTAGTGTCCAAATTTGTGAGGAGAATGTGTAGAATATATTAGCTGAACCGTATAGTATGCCCACTACTACAGGCACAGCTCCTGCTATATTTTCTCGTGTTTTGGTTTCTGAAATTACATCTCATATTTGTTGTTATCCTCTTGTACTTTTGGTGACATAGGTGCGATCTTATTTTATAGCGGTTTTGCAGACGTATTGATTACTGGGGCAGATCAGGGAGGTTCACATAAAAGGCATCATTGCTCAAACCACAAGAAGCTAAGCCTAATACCACTCCATTTAATATACTTCTCCTTCTCTTCAAATGGAGCCTAATGCCTGCACTATGCATTCCCATTGCATAGAGATGACCATGGAAGTGCACCAAGTTGTTCCACCACCCCACAAGAGCACCCTACACAAGCTCAAGGCCAGGCTCAAGGAAACCTTTTTCCCTGATGATCCTCTGCGCCAATTCAAGGGACAACCTCTCAAGAGAAAACTAATTCTTGGAGCTCAATATGTGTTCCCTATTCTTCAATGGGGTCCTAAGTACAACCTCAAACTCTTCAAATCTGACCTTGTTTCTGGCCTCACTATTGCTAGCTTGGCCATCCCACAGGTTTGTCAAGTTCTCTCTCTGCCTCTATTTACTTTTTGGGTACATGATCACGTGTATTATTTACTAGAAACAATCCCGTTCGAACTAGTTCCTGCTTTGCCTCTAGTCATGAAAATGTTCATTCATATTTTAATTTGTTTCTCTTGTTCAAATATGGACTTTTTGTCATTCAGGGAATCAGTTATGCTAAGCTTGCAAGTCTTCCTCCAATTGTGGGACTTTGTGAGTATACTAATTTGTCTCCATAGTCTGTTTGGTGCTAATTTATGCTACATGCTTATGGGTTGTAATTGGTCTTGTTGCATATTTCAGATTCTAGTTTTGTTCCCCCACTTGTTTATGCTGTTCTTGGAAGCTCAAAGGACCTTGCTGTGGGACCTGTTTCTATTGCTTCTCTTGTGTTGGGATCGATGCTTAGGCAAGAAGTGTCTCCCACAAGAGACCCGGTTCTGTTTCTTCAGCTAGCTTTTACTTCAACATTATTTGCTGGTCTTTTTCAAGCTTCTCTTGGAATCCTAAGGTAATTAGTCCCTTCCAAATTATGAAATTTTTAATTACTTTTTTGGAATATGAAAAAGTACAAGAATGAAGAATCATTCTGATATATAAAACAAGGTGCTACTGTTAATGATTGCAGGCTAGGCTTTATAATTGATTTTCTATCTAAGGCCATTCTTATTGGGTTCATGGCTGGTGCTGCTATTATTGTCTCACTGCAACAGCTCAAGAGTCTGCTTGGAATCACGCATTTCACTAATCAGATGGGGCTGATTCCTGTTATGACTTCTGTTTTTCACAATATACATGAGGTTACTTGCTCCTTTAACTTTTACGCACAAACACACCAGCACACAGAATTCTATTCAAAGTCACAGTTCTTTTCTTTAGGCTAAAATGGACGTTTCTTCTATAATCTATGTTCTTTCTTACAAAAGCTTTTTGTAATTTTTCTGCAGTGGTCATGGCAAACAATATTGATGGGGATTTGCTTCCTGGTGCTACTACTATCAGCAAGACACGTTGTAATGTTGCTCTCTTCAATCAATTCTTTCTCTTTCTCAATTTTTTATTTGCACTTTTTTTGTCTTACTAGATTTCTCACACTTAAGAAGTCCTTAACTTTCAAGAAATAAGACAAGGCCATAAACACAGTATTATATATTATATATAATATATGATATAATTTCACAGACACCAATTATCAAACACATGGGTCAGGGCCTCAGGGTTACACTTACACCAAGGACCACTGACATAGTTGATTCATAGCCATAGGTGTGGTAAACTCCCAGTTCATCACTTAATACCCCGCTGAACCTGTACGGTGTTCGGTTCTGAGAGAGATTAATTATCTCATAATAATTTTTTCATCAATTTTTTATGAAAATATTTAATAGAGAATAACTGCACTTAATTATATTAAAATCTAAAAATATTTAATGTGTTTTTTTACATAAAAAATATTTAATATGTTTTTTACTTGACAAATAAGAA